>JAEIHY010015913.1:0-44492 GCA_018904565.1 Drosophila tsacasi
TCATCTCTAGAAAAAATATCGATATATCGATATCTTGATATATTATCAACAACCCTAGTTGTGCTGCCTTTTGTAACGGATTTTCACTCATCGGAGGCGGTTGTGCGGTCTCTTTTGTAACGGATCGGAACGCCGTGGGAGTCGGAAAATCGCTAGACGCGTGTTCGCTGAGAGTGTGCGTGCGTGTGCATGAGTGTGCGGGTGCGAATGTGAGCGGGTGTGCAAAGTATAAATAAATAAATAATAAGCCAGTCTTGGGAAATGTGCGCTAATAATGTAATGTGCCCCCGTTTCAGGCCAATTGAATATTCTGGCTAAACAGAAAATTCAACGCGAGTTCAAGTGAGTGCCAATTGCGGAGACAAAATGGCTGCATTTCAACGCATTTAAATTACAAGCAACAGAGAGCGAAAGACGACAGAGCAAAGGCAACGGCAATCGGAGAACATAACACAAAGGGAGAGAGCAAGAGAGAGGCAAATAGAATGAGAGAGCAAAGAAGGAGAGCGAAAAAGTAAACATGTACAAAATGTTAAATAAATTAGCTGAAAGAAATCGGCGGGTACTTCAAGCCTTTGATGTAGCATTTAATATAAGAATGTGATTCAATAATTGTATTTCATTTTTACACCGCTATTTTTTCACTATATGCTGAAACAATAATTGAATGCATTTTGCTGCGTTTGCGCCGCAGCTGTCCCTAGTTCGACCTCTCTTTTACTCGTCGCTCTCGCTCTCTGAGTTGTCTTTACTTCTCTCACTCTCTCCCTCTCTGCGCTTGCTCGTCGACTGGCCCGAGTGCGAGCGGGAGACCAATAGTTGCTCTTGCCTTTGCTGTACGATTTGTGTTGTGATTTTTCGTATTTGTTTTAGTGTTTGATGTTTCTATCCCTTCGCGTTTCTTTGTTTTTCCACTTCCTCTGGCATAAATATTAAATTAATTGTGCTAGGAGTACAAAAGTGGAAAAGAAATACATAGCACAAACTCCAAAATACCGTGATTCATACATACAGTTGGGCACACGCAACAGCTGTTGTGGCCTCAGAAGGAAAATGAAAACAAATACAAATTTCCCTCTTCATCTCTATCTTTTTCTTTCAGCAACTGCACTGCCGGAAAGCTAAAGCTAACTAAAACTAAACTAAAATAACTTTTTTTTAATTTCAATTTTAATTTCTTCAAATAAAAAAATAAAATCGTTCAAGATAAGGTAAAAGTGTACGTGACAACAGCTCGAGAATAGTGAAATAACAACAAAATTTCGAAAATAGTTCGTGCGTGCGAAGAAGTGCTTCGAAGTTTTATGGCCCATGCATAGGCGTCTGTAAGTATGTACGTATTGTATGTGCACGTGTGTGTGTCCAGGTGCGAGTGCTAAATTTGTGTTTGCAAATGGCCCGGTCAGCGCGAAGCTCTAATTAAAAAGTCCCGAAGCGGAGAGGACCGGTGTCACTGAAGCAACCAACTGCCGAAATTAAATTGAAAAACAACCCCCAGCCGCCAATAAAAAAAAAACAAAAAACAGAAATCGGAGCAAATTCTGTTTCTTCAACCCCAGCCACGTTGGATCCTCATCGCATATAATGTCATCAAAATGTGTTTTCAACATTGCATTCGTGTCGATCATTTCCATCATCATCGTAAATGGTGAGTGTTCAAAGAAAATAACTATGAAAAGCGAACAACAAACAGGTTGTTATATACTAAAGTTTACAAAGTTGTATGTACAAAATAAAATCCTTGTTTTTCCCTATTGGTAATCTAAAGACAAACATTAAATAAGTTCGTATTGAAGGCACTTAAAAAATAACCTCCTAATTAATCAATTAATATACTTACGTTTCTGCCGCCAAGGGAGTTTCTTTTTCAATTATGATCCACGCTAAGATTGTAAATATTTTAGTCGCTTTCATTTGTTGGGCTTCTGGTTGGAAATTTCAACTTTGTTGCCGACTGACTGAGCATTTATTTCAATGTCTAAGCCTCATTTACATCACCCTAGATTATTCTTCGCCTGAAGCTTCGATCTTTGAGATCTTTGTTTATTTTTGGGCAGCCGATGTAAACAATAGAAAACACTAAACTTATTGGCTAAAAAAAAAGTGCTTTATTTAAACAATTATCGGAAATGTACAAGACACTTCGATGTTTTTGATCCAAAATCCTTAAAAACTCATTTCTGAACTCATTTAGATTTACACATATCTGTATAAAGCTGTTATTCTTAAATATTTTCTATGGGGAAAGGGCTTGACTAGTAAGATTTACAAATCATAGCTTCAAAAAAATCCGGTAATTATCATTCATAAATCTTTGTTTTGTATTAGTAAAGAATCAGTCTTCTGACTTCAAGCGCTAGTATGAATTAATTGTTGTGTATTTAAAAGGTTTTGAAGTTTTCAGAGGTTCAGAGATTCAAATAAAAAGCGTATGTCGCATGTTAAATTAATAGCAAAGATTTGTTGAAACGCAAGTGTAACAGCTTCTGGACTTAAATTAGACGCATTAGGTTTCTTGAAATTTTCTTGTTGCGTAAATAGTAGCCATTTAATCTGTTTATTACATTTTTCAATTCGCAGCCCAATGAATATATTCACCTACACTCAGAGTAAATGTCACTGAGATGATATACAATACCTTTATATATAATGTATGTATGTATGTATGTATATCGGAGTCCACTTTTAGTTATTTACTTCGATGAATCCAATCCATTGTTGAGTCCAAAGGTGATTCATGGAAACCCGAGCGAACCCGGGACTCATTCATTTTTCTTGTGAAATAACCTACAAAGCTGAACTTGGTGGTAAACAAATACCTGAAATTTAAAAATATATTCCGTAGAATATATGTATTTGTATAGGATATATACACATACCTATCACATTTTAAAATTATAAAAGAATTCCTTGAGCCTTGAGGCTTTCTTCAAAACAAATCTGGGTAAAAGAACACAAAGTTAATTTGCCTACAAATATTATTGTAATAATTTGATATAGTACCCCAGAACCTTTTTTGCCACTTGAACTAATTGTTTGCTTGAAAAATATTTCTTAGTTCAACACTACAAAATACGAGGCGGGGCTACAAGCATAACAACCACATCCACTTTCGGCTAATTAGCCAAAGTCAAGCAACATGAACATGAGCGCACATAGAGAGGGCCAAGAAACAGATGGAGAAGATGGCTGGAGAGGCAAAAGCGAAAACTGGTTTATCCACTTGGCCTGGCCGGCTAATCTGACAACAAAGGAGAGCGGGCCCAAGAACAGAGAACCGAGCTGAATAGAGAATAGGAAAAAATATACGAAAAAATACGCTTAGTCACACAAAAAAGACAGACAAGTTCTTGGATTTTTTTTACTCACATGCAAAAAAAAAAAGGTCAATGTCTCGGTTGTATCATAAAAAAATATAAATTTATAAATAAAAATGAAGCTGCTACTATCAGAGAAAATAAGTGTTTCTCTGCATATTTTTTGACTTATCAGTTTATCCCACAAACCAGCAGCGGAAGCGAAAAAAAGAAAATAAGGAAATATAAAAGGGGAGCTCTTAAGATTACCGGTGTTCAGATAAATAAACCTAGACAACCCGATAAAACTGCGAAATTAAATAAGAATTCTTGGAACACAAATAATCAAGCCTATAAAATCGTTTACGTAACTTAATCTTTTTCTGGAAGGCTTCCTTGAGTTTAACGAAAATATTTTTTGATACGGATTTATTTTGATGTTCTCAACTCGATATTAAGTTTCAGTACAAATAAAAGGTTATTTTCCAGTCACAGCTGGGTTTTCCGGTTTATATTACTTTTATCGATAGGCTACTAAAAGTTCGTTCAAATATAATTTAGAGCACAACAGAAGCGGAAGGAGAGGTGTTGTAGGCGGGATGTGAAACAATAGACACTTTTGCCATTTTCCTTTGCTTTATTTCCCAAACGTGCCAAGTGCAACATGGTAAACAAACTAATTATGAAGCTAACAACAATTGAAACTAGAGATGACAACGTGGCCGCGAATGGAAATGGTTGTGTTATTTTATAATAAAAATATATGACCTAAATTTATATCCATCATGATGATATATTGTGTTGTCCTGTTTTTGCTGTGCTATCTGCCAGATACAAATGTATTCTTCATTGCAAAATGTGTTACAATCAACAATCCCCATGCATGCGACCGACATTTATTGTTTGTCGAGTAGCGACCGAATAAATATAATAAAAAAGACACATTTATTTATACGTGGATGTACATGTGGCGGATAAATCCCTTAAGCTTGTTGAATGAGTCAAGCGCATGGCACTTCAAATTGATGAGTAGCTTTAATGAAAGGGCGTGACTTGATGTAAATTGCTTTCTAGGGTGCTGCACATGCAGGGTAAAAAGTAATGTTGAGGGCGAACGTGGTTAAGGTGGGATTGGGAGGACCTCGTTATTCCGGCAGGTAATTTCCGATTCGACAAAAATGGTTTATTGTCCTATGGTCACATTTCTTTCTGTACCTTTCACTTGAATATGTATATTTTTAAATCTTATACTTTACTCGCATTTTTAACCGAAAAGTAATTTTATTTTCAATGTAGTCTATCAAAGAACTAAGCGAGTATGTAAAATTTCAAGACTCCGTTTTATATTTCGAATAATCGATGGTTGTTTCAGATGGACAATCGTTCATGTCATCAGTTCGATTTCCACTTCCTCTTGATACCTTCAAGCCTGATATATGTTATTGATTGCTTAGGGTTTTTATACAGCGTTTAATTCAATAAGAAAAAGCAAAGTTGGCTACTAAAAATGCGCTTAAATTGGGCTTTATGTGAGAATTATGCTGCCTCATTATTCCAAACGGCCTAAATAACAATCAAAGCGGGACTCCCCGCTTGACACCAGGGGGGTGGTAAATTTAATTAAATTATTAAAGTTGCGCGGTAAGCCACAGAGATACATAAACAAACAGACGAGAAGCAGACAAAAGGCATAAAAACTTTTCTTTTCTTTCCTTTATCCACTCTTTTTTCCAAGTCAAGTTGCGAGGCATAAACAAACAGAGGCGAGCGATTCGCCAAGACGGAGATACATTATGCACAGACGCAGCTACAGATATAAGATACAGAAACAGCACGGACGGAAAAACAAACAAAAATGAAAATGGGAATGAAAAGGAGAAAACTAAGAACAAGACCAAGTCAAAGCACATTTTCCTGTTGGCATTCGCTTTTCGCATTCGCATTCAAGTGCAGACTCTCTCATTCATTTGACTCGAAGGGCCACAAAATTATGTGCATACCCGGGAATACATGTAAATAAATCTCGACATATACACACATAGTTTCGCCCTTGATGGAAGCAGTTTCACAACGAATTCAAAGAGTTCGGGTTATTAAAGAACTAAGGGAAACTTTTCTTTGAAAATATCTCTCAAAGGTTATCATTAAATAACAATTCTAAATAAATTAAAAGCCTCAGTAACAAACATTTTATAATATATAGTAAGTATGTTCTTACTCATACGATATACACATTTAAATGAAATCATATAGTGCACATACATAAAATATAATAGTAATTTTAATTAATTAAAACCCCCTTTACCCTTGAGGGCAATGCGAATTCGGCTTTTGAGGAAGTTCTGCCGACCATTTCCCTTATTGTTCAGTCTTCATCTTTATGCGTTTTTCCACTTTGTCTGTCTCGCAATTTTCTCATTGTTGCTCGGGGTTACGACTGCTGAAAATGGGTGGAAAAGGGATTGAGGGGTTGGTAGATGATGGGGCCGCTTTTGCTTTTATTTTTATTGCTACCTTACTCCACAGAAGTCGACATTTTTATGCTGCTCGATCTTTCGGGTATTATCATACCCCTCGGTTGCGTTCCATATCCAGCCGGCTTCCCCGCCGCCTTTCGTCGGTGTGCCAAAGTTGATTTTCATTAGTTTTAATGTCGCTCATTATGTTAGGTCTGTCTGTGTCTGGAATCTCTTTCTGTTTCCCCGTCTGTGGATACGTACATACATTTCAGACACACGGCACTCGCAGATTGCTGCCAATAAAGGCAAACTTTTGGCCAAAGAGTTGTGGGGGGGCTCTGTGTGCGGTTAAATATTTCATTTGCCATTCCGGGACTCAAATATGCAGAAGAATGTATAGAAAGCTCTTTCCTAGATGACAGCTATCAAAATTGATTATACGAAAATATCGTTCCTCTTTCTAACTTTACAAACTATACACAAAACTAAACAAGAAATTTAAATCTGATAAAATTATAGATCTATATATTTTTTGGTTAAAATATTCGATGCTTTATTTATTTAGCTGTCGAGATAAATCGATTGGTCTGAATATTCAGAAATACTCATAAATTTCTGTTTACATTTGTATTTATTGACTTACGCAAATAGTTTCGTGTGCAATGAATATTTTGCTTTTACTTTTATTATTCGAATAAAACGAATAATCGAATTAAGATATACGATGGCTATAGATAGAGGACTATAGAACGTTTGCGGTTGCGAGTTGATTTATTATTCATACATATAAGTATTATATATTAAATAAGAATTATAATAAAGATTATTGCAATAAAAATAAAATTTTAATATATAATTAAGAATGTCAAATATGAGGCTTACTTATAATGTTTACTAAATTAAATTTAAATTTTTCGGGGGCTTTAATATTTTTACTTTGCCATAGAAATAGACCTTCTGGGAGACCGTAGAAAAGCGAACCCTCAAGTTGGCCTCTTTTGCCTCTTGGCCCACCAGAATGGAAACATTTGCCTTTCCCCCTCCCCACTTTGCACTTTTCCCCTTTCTGCTTTCTGAAGTGGATTTTAATTTGAATACTTTTGCGTGTGCTCTACTCTAAGTTACTCAATACTGACAGAAGCCAAGCTGGTTTCTGACCTCTCGCATTTTTAGCTTTATGCAACCATTGTTTACAAAATACCAGAAAAACATTATTAATAAATATTTAACATTTTGTATATTTTCAGGTTACGCAAAAGATATTTCAGGAGTTAAGCGAGGTGAGTTTAATGATGAAAATTGGTATGGGATTGCTTAAGTCATTAATAAGCAGCAGTCCTTGTTTCTTACATTTTAAAGAGTGAATTTGAAAGGGCTAAAGTAACAAGTGAAGAGCCACCTTGATGGACAGAACTAACCCCAATCTCTGGACATTTTTGTAGTTTTTTAAGCTCCGCGCATTTGGCCCATTCACACGTCGGCACTTCGGCACGTCTCCCCATAGTGCAATTTATAATATGTGCCGACAAAGAATGCAAAAAGACTAGGAAAAAATGCCCGAAGTTGAGGAGCTCTAGAATTCGTTTAGGCCGTCCCACTCTTTCTCACAAAGCCACTCAAAGTCCCGTGCCTTTTCCCATTTGTCTAGCATTTCGCCAACATTTCTCCGCCCGTTCTCCACCTCTTTTCCCACCTCTTCCGCCCGTTTTTTAGTCCTTGGCATGCAGGTTGCATCGCTGTTGACTTGTCAGTTGACTGACGGACATAAAAAAGAGGGACTGCAAGAGTATTGTTTTTTCCAGCTCTTTTTGCCCGGCCATGCAAATGACATGGCGAATATTCGTACGCGTGTATTAAATATATATATTTGTGCATATATGTTAGTATTCGGTTTTTTATGATTCAATTTTATGCTTGTAGCTGTTGTGGTTCCTGGCCAACTGGCATAAAATCAATGAAGCTGCGCCGCATTTGGGCTGGATTGGGTGGTTTGTTGGTGGAAAATGGCCGCCAGTTCGTGGCGCCCTCCGCGGCGGTTGTCATTATTTATTGAAAATATAGTTTGATGAGTTTTTACTTGGCCAGGGAGGGAGTTGTGGTCGCCGGTCTGCAGCTGCAGATGCTGCCCGAACACCTTTTTCGAATCACCTCCTTGGGTTTTTCCAGTCCGGAGTGCCGTTTTTCGTCCTGCGGTCAATGGAATGGGTTTTTCTGTCTGCTTC
The DNA here is from genome assembly GCA_018904565.1 of Drosophila tsacasi. Lineage (NCBI taxonomy): Eukaryota > Metazoa > Arthropoda > Insecta > Diptera > Drosophilidae > Drosophila > Drosophila tsacasi. The sequence goes on from JAEIHY010015913.1 coordinate 7,978, forward strand.
CAGGCTTTCAGTCTGTCTGTTTGTTTGTCTGAGTTCGTGGGTGTTTTAAAATTGGTTATATCAGCAAATTATTCACTTTTTTTTTGCGGCAAGAGCTTTAACTGTCTGGCAACGAAAAAGATTGAAAAAGTTTCATAAGGCGTATTTATATTTATTCTTTCTGTTGCACCCACTTTTATATTATCATAACATTACTGAAAAATTCTTTGATAACTTTAAACAAAGCATTTAGCTTTGTGTAGAGTAAGTCATGGCAATGATTATTGGTTTACCAAAGCTAGAATTGACCGTACTACACAAACAATATTAAATTTATATTATTTTATTAATCTGATATAGATAAAATGCAAAATACAAAATATTCACAATGATTGAACAAAAGAATATGAACATTTTGTTATCTCGAAACTCTTAAATCCTTGTACGAGTTATTCTTACACTAAATACAGTTTTCCTCTAAAATATTAACTTGTCAGCATCTTGTATTAGATTTTAATTCTTACTTATTAATATTACTTATTTACCTTTCAAGCAACTTAAATGCTAAAGTAAAGAACCACCGAGCAACAAAATATCCTCCGCTTCGCCTTATAAATCCTTAGCTGATACGATTATGTTGGTTGTGTTCTTGATGGTAACAAATTTTAATTGAAATGCAGTATAGCATCTGTATGAATGGAAAGACATACATCCAAGAGCTTTCCATGCGAGGGGCCATAAAAAAGCTGCACAAACTGCTATTCCGAGGGGTATGACCAGTTGATAGCATTTTCCTCGGTTACGCCCACACAATCGACACAACGTTGAGGCGAGTGTGTGCAACAGCTTCTTTTTGTTTTCTATTTTGTCTGCGGAGCTTTGTATCTTCCCCTAAGTACGGTCTGGACCTAGAGTTATGCAGTCGGTTATGGGAAGGAAAATGAAGGAAGTATGAAGCGTTGATTGCATCACCGGATGGATGGGCAACAAAATGGAGAGCAAAAAATTGAGAAAAAAAATTAGAGATGAAAGGCTATATCGTTGAGGTGCTGATCAGTTTGTTTTGATTCGCTGTACAGTACAGTAATGTACAGTAATTTATGTATTGGAAAAATCTTTAAAAGTCTTTTCTTATATAAAATTATGTATCAAATGCATAGACTTATTGCTAGTTTCATAAATGTATTAAAGCTGTTATTGATCCCATGCACTGGTGCTTATTTTGAATTGCTTTTTCGCCATTCAAACATCAGGTTTTTCTGAAACGTAATGCAACCCTCATTCTCTAAAGCTGCACTGCGCTTAAAATCGTTACTACTCTGTATATGTATATAACACTTGAAATTATCTCAAATAAAGGTATATTGTTTATAAAGAGTTTAAGCTTCAAGAACTAATAATTTGTTGAATTTGTTATATTAGAGAATATACTATGAAATATTTTAAGGTGAACAAATATGTTGAAATTGTGAAATTCACGGTCAGGTATTCCATAGTCGATCCACTCGACTATAGCGTTCATCCAGGGTTCGTTTTGCAATGCTTCCCCTGCTCTGGCCAAACAGTTTTTCCCCGTATCAGAGACAGAACAGGAAATTCTGGAGTTTGAGCTCAATGTGAAGTGGAAGCGAGATGCACTGATTAGCATTCGCTGTCCTCACACCCATCCTGCCATTTAGCCATGTTTTGTTTGTTTTTCAGCTTTTCTGCAGTTTGCTGTCGTCCTCCATATTCCCGTAACTCCCTCCTTTGCTCGCTTCAGCATCCATTTTGCTCCAGAGCCATTTTTATCTTCAATACACGCTCATTTACGCCGTCTGATAGCTTAAGGGTACATCCATATCCGTTGTCTTTTTAAACAGGGATACGCTTAGTTTTTGGGGCTGGATTTGTGTATTTCTGCAATGCATTTTGCTCCCTATTACACTGGCGTCTGTCCAATACCTCTAGTGGTGTTTTCAGAAGTAAAAGTTTGTTTTTTATACAACGAAGCGTCTCATTTCGCAATTTAGGAGCTCTAAATATAATCATTTCGTTGATAAGGATCAAAAAGGATGAATCTACAGTCCTAAATCGCGGTCTCCGAAATGTTTTCAAAAAAATACGCTGCCGGCATTTTGCCACCAGATACTTAATCAACTTTATTCTGTGGGAGTTTTGTTAGACAAGTTGGAATTATCATTTCTAAACCCTTGAAGGTTATTATAATTTTGACCGGATGTTTACTATTTAAACAAAAAATATATATATTCTTGATCAAGATTTAGCCTTGAGTCGATTTATCCGTGTTCATCTTTCCGACTTTTCGTTGCTACGCAAACTATTCTCAGCTTTGGAGTTATCCGAATGAATCCTAAGTTTTCTTACTATTTTCGGCTTATTGTTTTGCATAAAATAACAATCCGATTACTATCATATATAATTTAATTATAACTGCCTTAGGATAGATCGGTTTATTAATATGAAAACCCTGGAAATCTGGAAAATTTAGTTGTTTTTTCTTTTGTAATGTAACATAAATATCTCTTCTGTGAGGGGTGTTTTCATTTGACCAAAATGAATCCATTTTCAATGATCCAATTGACATCCGCAGGGTATACTAACTTCGGCTTTCCGACTTGAGCTTCGTTCCGTGTTATTGCTAAGTTCTTTCCTGCGTAAGCCAATGGCTCTTCTAAGTAGCAAAAGGGATTTTCATTTCATTCCTCCAGCCCGTTGTCGGGTTATATCAAATGACTATTCGGGGCTATTTCGAATGTTTACTACCCAATAACAGGCATAAATGTCCGGTTCTGCTGCAACTCTAAATACAGTTGTTCTACCCTTTTGGTGAAAGGATTGCGTTTTATTGCAAGCAGCGTTTGGCTGTCGGTTTTGTGCTTTATGAGCAGCTTTTAAGGCTTTCGATGCCGCTGTGAGTCTTTTCTTTTTATGACAGTTTTATTGTTATCCTTTTACTGATTATATTAAGATGATGTTGTCAGCCTGCTGCCTGAGTTGAACAAAACTTAATTTAATTCAAAATTGCAAAAATTTGTATGTATAAATCAATAGCTTTAAACTCAGTTTACCGGGACACCAATTAAGAGTATAACATCAAGATGAAGAGGCAACTAACGATAATCATGATAATCTTACACATTCCCATCACAAATTGTAGTCTCATTTTCCTAAGGAAATTCCATCCAGACAACTCTACGACAATCTAAAAACTCATTACCCAGCGCTAATCAAAGGCACACGCGCAGGGCCAGCAAACGTTTTTATGTTGTGTAATTAGGATGTTGGCAATGCCAACGGGGCGGACCACATAGCCCACTCGCAAATAACTCGGTTATCAGACACAAGCTTGCTAATATAAGCATTATACTCTCCAGGACCGCCCCCGCAAGTGAGTAAAAAAAGGACAGAGGAGGGGTCACAGAATAGCTCAGAAAACACAGCTCACGCAGTGGGGAAAACACGCAAGCGAAGCTAATGTACACAACTTAATTATCAAAGGAAAATCGCAGACTTATGTATGGGATGCTCGATATAAATAATGGCCGCCAGACAGGAGACGGTCTGGACTGGAGGGGTAGTAAGTTAACGCATCTTTAATGAATTAAGACTCCTTACACAACCTGGCTTCTCTTCATTGCATTGAACAATAAAGAAACAATAAATACTATTAACTTAAACAGAGATACAAAATGTATTTATTTAGATTTTGTCACAGATTGCAGGGTATTATAATTTTAAAGAAGTTATATATATTTTTATCAGCCTATTGATTTGTTGCCGATTTTTTAAGAGTTCAAGGCTCAAGGCTTTAAACTTTCTTCGTCAGCTTTTATTTTTCCGGATCGAAGCTAAAATTAAACCCGATCCAGGAAAATATGCATAAAGGGTTTAAATATATATTATATATGCTCTCTATTAAATTTAAATTACTAATCCTGTGACTTTAATTAAGCGAAGTTAACAACTGAATATTTAGAAAGAATTGTTAATTCATATTTTGAAATATTGATTATTTTAAGCCACTTCTTGCGTGAACCAATTGCAATACATTTTTTTTTTTCAAGATTTTGAAAGCACACCGCATTACAGGCATACTTTTTTTCTACAATTTGAACAGTTTTTCTTTCGTTTTGAGTTTTATTTTCACAATTTCATCGTCCACTTGTTTTTGGGTTCATTGCTGTCCGTTTTGCAATCTGTAGCTCTCTCTCTTTATTTCTGTTTTCGGTTCGTTGGAGCATTCGCTGTGTTCATTGTGCTTTGCTGCATGTTATTAACCCCGGACAGAGAGTTGGATTTGAAAGATCGATAAATTACAATCAACGCCACTCAACGTTAGACCGTGGACTGAATTAAAAGTTTGCGAAGTTTTCTTTCAATTAATTTAAGGCAGCTGGTTTAGGTAAAATTATTTGTAGTCTACGAAACTTAAGGCATTATTTAAAACATTTAGTCAAAACCAACTCTTGATTCCTCAGTGCATCATGTTTTAAAAGCTTGTATGATTTTATGATTTACTCAGTCCAGAAATTATAAAATTCGCATATTAAAAATTTAGAACATTTGGCACTTTCTGATGTAACATATTTTCTACCTAATCCTTTTACATCATTCTCAGTGCTCTAATTTTAACTTCCTCCTGTTGATTTTATTTTACCAACCCTCCGTCAGCCATTTAGGGGGGACTTTCTGTTAAGCCAATAAAATACCAGGGAAAACGAATAAAAAGAGGAAAACACCCACAAAAGTCACGTTAATACTGCCTTGGCAATTTCAATTTGTTTTTTGAACAATTTAATTTTTAAGCCTTGACGGCTGCAGTTCATGAATTCCCCATTTTTAAGGTTGCAAAAAACAAAAACAAAACAAAAAAGGCCACCAAATACAATCAAAAGCTAAAAATCTATTATTCAGGACCAGGACCGGTGTTCCGCATTGTTTATTGATTCAGAACTGAACGTAAAGGGAGAACTTGAAACTGGAAAAAGCAATATTGTCGGGACAAGAAGCAGGCGAAAGCCGAAAAAAGTAAAAAAAAGTTTTCAAGCGCATCTCAGTGAAATTTGTTGTTCTCGTTCAACAGAATAGGAATGACAGTAGAAGCCGGCTCTCAGGCATCAGGATACATCCAAAGTGTCAAACGTAGAGCTGCCAAGGATTTCCATTGCCGCAATTCTCTTGGCGCAACGTGGACCAATTCGCCAGTTGGGCGACACAAAACTCAAATTGTTGGAGCCCCCAAAAAAAGGAGAAAAGAAATTAAGTCTGAAACATGAAATAAAGATGAAGCGGCTGTCGAAGAACCCGACTCAGTCAGTCATTCAGTCAGTTAGTGCAATTCCTTTTGGGGGATGTTTTTACATCCTCGCAGGGTATTTTAATTTTGACCAGGAGTTTGCAATGAAAGTCACATTTTCGATACCATAAGAAACATATGTACATATATTCTGGTTCAGCGCCAACAGTCGAGTGGATCTAGCCATATTCTTCTATCGGTTACTAAGCAATCTCTCAGTTTGCTTAGAACTTACATATGTATAGCTCTTGCAGGTAGTAAAGTAAGTAGGAACGTGCCAGATCTAACAACTATATCAAAGAAATCGAGCAATGGCTCGGTATTTTTTTAAACCTTAATTTTTTAGATCTCCTTTTTTTGCATTTGACCGAAATGGATAAAATTACAAACTGCAAGGGTATTCTCGGAATGCGCTATCTTTCTTGTTGAGTTTCCAACTGGGATTGGAAATGAAAATGTGCCCGACTTCGTTTTTGGTTGCTATTTTGTTTTGTCATTTATTTATGCTACTGGTGATGACTGACGAGCCAAATAAAATTTAAATTTGTTTACGTGTCGTCGCATCATTTTTGTTTGGTTGGGCTCGTATTGGCTTGTCCAAAAGCAATTACACCGCGGAGCATTGTTTCGCATAACTGGATATTTCTTATTGTCATTACTTCTCATACAATTTTAAATGTTTAACTCTAATTTAACTAAAAACATTCAAGATATTTAATCATACAAAATTAACTGAACTGAAACATAATATAAGGATTGCCCAGAAGACCAAAAAGAGTTCTACATTAATTAATTAATTAATTAATGGTTTTTAGAGTGTTCCCGTAAATAAAAAAATAAGTAGGTTTTATCTTTTTTTGATTGCGCTTAAAGTGCTTTCAATCTGATAGATTTTTTGTAAAAAGTCAACCAGAAAAATTGTTGCTCAGTGCATTCTCGGTAAACATCTGGCATATCTTGTCGCTTGGCATCTTTGTCTTTAGCTCTTGGCCCGACTATTTGTCTCCCTCAATTTGTAATCATTTAAATTGATTTTTCTTGTCCTTCTTTTTCCGATTTTCCCGCTTTTTCCACTCTTTACTTCACTTCACTCAACTGAGCTGGGCTGAGCTAAACTGAATTGAATGCCATCAATTCATTTTTCTTTTTAATTGATGAACTTATTGACTGATATTCCAGACACTGATACGGATAAGCATCTTAACCTATAAGTGGGCGTACGTACATAACAGCAGGGCACAGTTTCTTAAACCAAAATGGTCATTGAACCCTTAAACTGCAGCTGTGTAAAATATGCAGATTTATGAACTGAAGTCGTTCAGTGTTGACGTCAAGAAGGGCCAAGCCCATTCCTGACTTAAGTCGGGTTGCCGTAAGTTTTTGGCTTGGTTCAAAGCAATTACCTAAATAAAAACCTTAATTAATATTGCATGTCATACACACTCGTGGTGTGAGCAGAGGACCAGGACTAAAGCTCCCTGAAGCACAATATAATTGAGATTGATGCAATTGCATATAAAATTCATATAAATTACTTGAAACTAACACAAAGGCTCTGCCGTCTCCATTGGCTCGTCGTTGCCTGCATATTTCTGGGAAAGGGTGACGCTGTGGAAGGCAAGAAGGCTGCGCACAGAACTCGTTTGCCCAAATGAGTCATAAACAGTGAGGAGGCCAAAAGCGAGTGTCAAATGCACACATGCAGCATTCAGATTGGGATGAGCCAAACTTCCGCACACCCGCCAGCATATTTAAGCTGAGATATAAGCAATGAAAAGCGTCTGTTGCTAAAATTCTTTTGAATTTGCCAATCTTTTATTTGATTTAAGGTGAAGGTTTGTCTTAATCGGAAAAAACATACATATATATTCGATATGAAAAGAAATAATTGTTTTTTATTTGAGCCACCTTAAAAATTTCCACACGCTGCAGGGGCAGGCTTTAGTTTGCCTTCAAGTTACACTTTGTCACCGCCAGCTGCACTTGATTAGCACCCCTCATGTATCTGCATCTTGATACATATACATGTACTTTGTACAGCCCATGGCAAGTATACAAGTCAACTCCTTGGATTACAGATTTATTTATCGTTATTATTCGTAAAATAGGTATTTATGAATAAAAGTTTACACAGCTGTAATAGAAACCTAAAGTAAAGCAAGACCCTAAATCTCAATCCGGCTCGAAGGACCAGTGTTGCAGGTGGGATTGTTTGATAATATTGTGGTACCATCAGAGTAGGTGTGTTTTTGGGAGTAAACTCGAATATTTGTATTGTTAAATCAAACCGTATTCCAATATCTTTTATGTTTCGATTTATTATTAAGAAATTCTATCATTTCGAAAGCATTCTATAAAATATATATTTAATTTCTTTTTTTTTTAACCCTTTTTTATATTTTGCGTTTATATGCATATGGATACAATATGGTATTCGAAACATGTGCTTATGTTTGTCGGACAAATGTGCCTCCCAAGGCCTTCCCCTAGCTGCCATCTCTCACTCTGTCGCTACCAACAGCCGGGCTAGAACTCGGAGCAGACTTGACTTTGGCTTATTTATTGTCATGTGCCCATTTGGCTTCCTTAGCAGCTCTGAAAACGCCTCGTGGAACGTGTTTGTTGATAAACACAGCCATGAATCATTTCTCGTCACCGGCCCCAGCCCCAGCCCCAGTTCCCCATGTTTCGCTTGATTTGCATATGTGTTTGTGCGCCTGCCTGTGTGTTCTGCATACAGTCTTTTCTTGTTGCGCTTTTATAGTCGGTACTTGTGGTCTTAAGGGTGTATAGCATCCGTGCAAGTGTATGAAACATGCAGATAAGTAACAAAAATGAATCTTAAGAGGCGGTGTTGTTACCCTCTGAATTCTAAGAATATTAAGATACTTCATTTTACTTAGCAAATTAAAAGAAATCATCTTATATTTGACCATGTATGTATAGTATGTATATGCTTTTAACTACTTACCATATATAAAATTCAATTTAATATTGTAAAACATGAAGAACGAATATTCTTAACTTGAAAACTTTAATGTTTGGTCTGAAGGTACCTCTCGGTCGAGTCACTCCTTAATTTTTCCATGATTTGTTGGCGATTTTCACGCCTCGTTTGGTTTTGTCTCGTTGCGTTTCGCTTTTGAGCTTCAACTACTGTTTTGAGAATTTCATTTGTTTTCCATGTACATGTCGTATTTCTGCTGTATGTATCTATGTGCCCGTGTTATCTCGACTGCGCTACATGTCCATTGAGCTTTTGTGTTCTGAGCTCGCTCTGGGGGATTGCACTGTGAGCCACTGTTTGCCTTTTCCCATCGGGCAGCTTCGAGTTGCGTTCAGCGGCATGTTTTGCTGATAAACACGCATAAAATTCATAAATTCGAGCGGCGGATTTAACTAGTACGGGGCTTTAAGCTTGAAATATGTCCATATGTGTGTATATACGTACCAAAAAAATTTTTTGAGGCGCACATTTGTTGAATATCTAATGATATCAAAGTATGCCTGGCCCCGGCCAGGATGTGACGAAATATCTTTAGATTAAACGCGGGTTTGGTCTGCCGAAAATTGTTGTTACTTTTAAGAATGTCATAAACAAATATCAAATTTCTAGCACATAGTCTTAAAAACGTTCTTTATGAAACTTATAAACAACTTCAGTTTATAGAAAATGCGTAAGGAATTCTAGTTTATTTGAAAAAACAAGTTGATTTTTCTAATCTAATTTCTTATCTAAACCATCGTTCTATATTTTAACATTTTACCTATTATTTTGTTATATAAAATGCTTGATTTTTACGGTATTCCGCTTAACAATGAGATTTTATTCTTCTAACCTCATTTCAGTTACTTTCCCTTTCACTAACCACTTTTGTATAGAGTCGCTTCCCTCTGCCGCGTGGTTATGTCACCGAATTGACACATTTCGCAACCGTCATTTACTTTTGTTATGCTAATCTACTGCCATGACGAGTTCTGGTCCTCTCTTCTGCAGCGGCCACCACGCCCCCGCTGGCCGTCATCCTCGCCGGAGCCCGTAACCCTAATAAGCTCTATTATAACGCTTTGCTGCCACTGTTAATGCCCATCGCTCCAATTATTTTAAACATATTACAAGCAGATTTAGCACAGATTACAAATTAGGTTGGATGCTGCGGTGAGGTGCGGTGCGCTGGGATGGTGCGAATTAGTGTGGGTGGCTTGGGGTGGCGACTCTCGCACTTTGAAGTGTTCCGAACTTGGCGCACTTGATGGCACTAATTTATGCAAGGCCAACAATGCCACACCGCATAATTCAGACGGAGGAGCTAATTTGTTTATAGTTTTCATAACTCAACGTGTGCGTGAGGCGTAACTCATTTCCTTTTCCCTTCCCCCTGCCCCCACTCTCTTTATCTTACAACCATTTACTGTATAAATCTAAAACACGCATCTGTGTGTGTTTTTTGCAACACTTTGGCATCGCACGACTCGACACTTGGCAGTCATGGTGCTGCAGATTCATTTTGCCGTCATGTGCCAGCGAAATGCAATTATTTGAATGAGTTTTTTGTTAAACGTGCTTCAAAATACTTAAAATTCAAAGGCTAATAGTGCACAATGCAAAATAAGACCCCATACGGGTAAATATGAAAAGAGAAAGTTGCATTAAAGTAATATTTGAGTGCGGATAAAATTCTCCAAGGATTTTAAACTGCTCATAGGTAATGCCTCATTAAAACGAACTTTAAGTTGTGTGTAATTTTCACTATAAACTATTCATTGCACCTAAGTTTTCGATATTTTTACATATAGTCGCCACAACACAGGTAGAAACTACCTGCATGCATATGTACATATATAGTATGAGCTGTCAGATAACCTCCCAGGACAACCAATTTCCCCCCATTCTCATAGTTACGTGACTTGGCCAGCAGTGACCATTAAACCGAATGTTGCATCAATCCGGTAATTAAAGGTAAGCGTCGGTTGCAGGGAGGCAGCTCATTGGGGGATGCTTTGATAACGCAAGTGACTCTGGCCTGACTTTGCGGACAGCGCTCCGCTCTGTGTACGCTAGTTAACGCCGTTGTTGTCCACCGTAACTGTCACCACCCAGGGCTTCTCGTCCTGCTGGGGTCCTGCTTTTGATTGGCATACGTGCGATGGATGTCCCTACACGTGACCATAACCCAACCCGTTTCCAAAGTCCTGCAGCTGGGCTCCGCACGCACCAAATGGCGACGTCTTGTCGGCTGTTGAATGCTGCATTTCATTAACTGGCGCAACGGCAGCGCCAACTGCCACTGCATACTGCCTCGTGCATTGTGCACGTTCATTGTGCGTGTGCATTAGCGAGCAGGCCCAAGGCCCCCGCCCCGTGGCGCCTCATCCTGCCATTAACTCTTTGTTCACGGTGGTACGGATGACATTCGCGAAGGGCTGCGATACATAAACTCATACAGCTGTCAAGTCTCATTCTCCAGATGGCAAGCTCTGATTATAAATAAGGTTATATAAGTATAATTAAAATACATTGTATTAATATTGGGAAAAATAGTAATTCAAGAGCTCAACATTATATGTACACTTAGCCCACTGTACACGAATGGCTGGTGGTTGCAAGGGATGGCAGTGGTCCTCCGTTATGGTCACAGCAACCTGCTCAACATGTTAATGCAACGGCGAACCAAAATCCAAATCCCCATGCAGCTGCTGCTTGCCAGCCCCACCGAGATTAGTTTGGCTGCGGAATGGGGTCGGCATGATGGGCTTTGCTATGTGCATCCCAAACTCTCAACCCTTCAGATCCATTTGCCCAGCTGCTGGCTGCTTCTCCGGTGCTGCCCCGTCTCGGGATTCCTCAGTTGAAAAGATAACTCCGCATTCCTGGCCATTTGGTCCTGGACAGGGCTGTGAGCTGTTCCTCAGCAGGGGATTTTTATTTGATTTTAGTGCTGGTGCCCTTTGTTTTGCTTCCTTTTTTCCTGTTTCCAGCTGCAGCAAGAATCGTGTGTGCCTTGCACTTTTATTAGTTCTGGCTGTTGTCCATTTTACTGGGAGTTCGCTATCTGTTTTGTCGTAAAAAAGTTTATTAAAAATGTATTCTCCCTTTGCCTGGAAACTATGAATTGACCTTTTGAAGTGTACTTGCTTTCTGCTTTTTTTGTATATACATATCAATACTCTGGACAACAAAAGCAGTTCCGTTCTTGCTTATTTTAAATTTTATAGATAACAGAATGTTTCTTATCATTGAATGTCTAAATGAGCCGATAAAGAAAATGTGTATTTAAATATATAAACCGAAATTTACTAGAATGTTGTTGTCAAAAAGTATATTTAAAACCTTCTTAATATAATAATTCCTATTAAGGTTCTTATAGTTATCGATGGCAAGTTGATTTTTTAAGTCTTAATTTCTTTATACTATAGTTTTTAATTTATTTATTGTGTATTTTAAGTTGATTATGGAATAATCTGAGGACTACGCCTCAGCAATTGCTCTTAGTTTTTCGCACAATTTAATCTAAAATACATATAAAATAAATCTTTTAATAATACTTATATCTAGTATATATGTGAGACCTAACAGATCAGTCTAAATGTACTGATAAGCTTAGATGCTACTGTAACCATTATGGGTCAGCCACTTAAACTACGAAAGACCGAGTCTCATTATCTCTATTTTGTGTTTTTTCTGTTTCTTATCAATTCATACCTAGAAAGCTATTTTTATAAGCAGCGCAACTAAACTAACCGCTTACTCAGACAGATTGTTTGTTTGTGGTTTTAAGATTACTTGCCTAACATTTGTTAAAAAGATTAAAATTTACTTTAAGAGCAGGAAGTCTGGGATGATTAAAATAAAGGACTTTTTGATAGGTTAATAGGGTCTTTACCGTTTTTTTGTTGAGAAGTGAAAAAATCAAATAAAAACTCTGTTTTAATATTAACAAACGCATTAATTATATTATTATAGCTGGTATCTAGTTTTCCGCAATTTAAAACAGTAACCATAATTCACCTAGAAGATAAATACATTTAATTCTGCTTCGAATAAATACGTTTAATTCTGCTTAAATCGATTCGAGGACTGCCATTAATTTCCAACTTGACATTTGAACTTAGCATGTAGTGCACAGAGGACGAGGAGTGCAAGAGGACAAATAGAAACGCATACGTCTGTACATGTGTCAATGCCCCTAATTAATCGAGTTCATTGCCTGACCTGTGACAACATTGCCGGGAAAAAGGAACGGCAAAAGAGAATTAACTTAGTGCAAAACGAAAAGCGAAATCAAAAGTAAAAGGACAGAATAAGAGGCAAGACCGATGACCTTCGCTTAAAGTTCACATGTAAATTTCCAGAGCCACCCGGCTAATGGAAACTGACACCCACCCAAGCGAAGCCCGGCCCCAAATCCAACCTTCCATTTTCATTTCCACCCACGGCACCGTCCCCCTTTTCGCCTACGCCAACCCGTCATGCAAATGACAGGTAATTGACCTCATAAAACATTCTCAGCCCGGTGGAACGGTGTGTTTGGGGGCGGGATGCAACAATTTTTACTTTTCATGTGTAATTTGATGTATGTGTTCGGTGCATGTTCTCCCCTTTGCTGTAAGCGCCTTTTCCCTTTTCCTCCTCACCCATTTAAGTGTAATTTTTTATGTTTCTGTTTTATTTTTTGAACACATTTGTCACATTGCCAAGACAAAGCAAGAAAAATCTCTGCTCGTAAGGGTACCGACTATGAGATACCCGATAGTCGCGGCCCATCAACCAAGTGAACCCCCAAGAGAAATGCCTCTGGTTTCCCAAAAATTATCTTATAAACACATAAATATAAATCTATTTTTTCTGGGCTTAACACTATCTGCAATATGGTCACGTTTAGGAAAGCGTCTCTGCTGTTTAAATTTGCATTTATACAACATACCTCTGTAACCTACGAGTACCGCATGCTGAAGAGAAAGAAATTCTAAAATGTTAATGTACCGAGGGCCGCCCCCCCTGTTCTTGTTCCGCTGCGGCACTTCAAGTAAACGCTGAAGCATTTGTCGGGCTGCTGGGGTCTGCGGAGGCGTCGGTGTGCGAGCACTGATGCCTACTTTACTTTCTTTTTCTCTTTATTTTTTTTTTTTTATCGTGCCCTGGGCCGCCATATGAGGGCTGTGCGGATAAACGAGCAATTACGATTAATTGCATTTGATAAAATGCCATTAAAAAATATAACACATATGTACGAGTGCTTTGTTGCTGTCTCTGAGTGCTGCTCTAAAAGCATCGTCTGCAAATTCACGCAAAAATGCCAACATTTTGCGGAGATAATCGAGATGAAAAATAAATAAAGTACTGGATATTACGTACTCTCTAAACTTAAACTAGTATTTAATTTTCCCAAGTGTAAGGCTCAATAATTTAAATAATAATACAGCTATATCCTGTAACCTAATTTGAAATTAGGCATGCAGTGTACAAATAAAATAAAACAAATTTAAATAAAGCATAATCGCATTAAATTTTAAAGCACTCTAGTAAAGGAAATAAAGACATTTAGGTTTTATTTGCATTAATTGCCCGTCTCTGAGTTGCGTGCAGACGAAGGCATAATAAACCATAATCAAATATATTGTAATGTTTATTTTCTTCTTCTCTTTACAGGTGAGTGCTCAGTTGGTAACGTTGAAAACGTGCTTAAAAAAGGAGCGTAGCGGCGGAGTCCTTAAGCCCTGTTCTTTCCCCTCCTTCCTATCGCCCGATGCTCCAGGTAAAGTTTGCTTTTATTATCAGACACGGCAGGGACAACAGGCGACGGGAATGACGCGGCTCTTCTTACCCGGCAGTTGGCAGTATGCCGAGAACACTTCCTCGTCCTCCCCTCTCTCGGCCACATAAATAATCGCCTTTGTGTCTTGGCTCCCTCTCCACCCAGCCTCCAGCCACCGCCCACACCTTCGGCCTTTAACCGCGCTACATGTTTTCTTTTATAATTTAAAATTAAATGTTGCATTCGGCACATAATGATGTAAAATTGCTAGCTGCCCTTCTGTGGGTAGGCGGCTGGGTTGTGTAAATTATGCAGAGGTCCCGTGGGTCCTTCAGCGTGCATCAGGCTTAGATGCAGCAGTTAGGACCTTTGCCGCATCCCGGCATTTTGCCTGACCTTCCCCAACGGCATTTATAATGTCTGTTGCTTCCGATGTAGATTTATGTACATATATGAGTGGGTATCGGAGGAAGTAGTCTCCCGTGAAGGGATAATTGCAACTTCCTTTGTGTTCGACTTGAGTCGATTTAAGCAATACGATTGAGGATTTTCTACAACTTCTTCACAATTTAAAGAACGATTTTTATGATTTTATAAATCATATCGTTCCGTGTTTGATGTAATAATTTGAGGATCGACTATAAAGTACTTTAACGTTTGAAAATATATACATCCTTTCATTACCAGAAGTCTTTTTATGTCTTTTTATTTGCCTGGGAAACGAAAAAATATGTACCCGGACCGGGAATGTGGTATGAAGAGCAGATACTGAAACATGGTCGAGTTCTCCCCAGCGTCACTGGCTGCAAATCAAAAAGGATAAACTGTGCTTTCAGCTGCCATCCAATCCTGGCTCGCTCTGTAGGCTTAGATGCCCCGCTGGATGTTGGGGGCGTGCTGGGTCGGTGGGTTTGGGGAGCATTCAGCATGATTATGAATTCGTTGCGAAAATGCAAACTTCCGTCATTGAGTTGCGAGTTTTGCTGCCCGTTTGCCGTTTGCTCTTTGATTTCGAGTTTGCATTTGCATTCGCAATACGAAATGTATGGCGGACGGAAAGAGATGGATGAATGGGGATGAGGAGTGACTGAGGGCGAGTGAAGAGCATTGGATTAATGGTGGATAGCTCACTGAATGCGTTGAACTTTTGTGCAAAGTGCAATTGCATTTTGTTTCATGCTCCCTTCCGACTCGCCGTTTTTTATGCGCCAATTTCTAGCGCAGAATTGCCATGGCGCCAATGTTTGGGCGGTCAACAAGGCCTACACTCTTCAAACTAGAAGCGAAACAAGTAGGGAAGCTAGTAGGAGAGTGTGACCGACTGTGAGTTACCCAGTACTCTAAGGTTTGTGGTTAAAATTAAAAGGAACATGGGGTTAACCTTAATTAAACAGAGCGGAGAGCAAAAGAAAAATCACGAATGAAGGATGATGTTGCAAGGAACATGCTGCGGAGCACTCAAGTAAGGACAAATGTGGCAAGGAACATGTTGAGCGACATCCATGGGTGCTGCTAACACAAATGTAGATGTTGCATAAGTTCAACATTCGCATAATCTTGATCCGATTTAATGTTCCTTTTATTCTGCAACAATTTTAAAAATCTTAAGAATATATGTATACACTTTATGTATATATCTAACATACATTCTCGGTAGGTAATAAGGTATAAGCTATTGTAGTAGGGAGTATAAAAAAGTATATAGCAACAAACACATTTTGTATAATCTTGCAGTTTGGTAAATTAAATTCCTTTTGTTGATAAAAAATAATGCCTCAGTTTATATTAGAGTTTACACTAATATTAGGATTCAGTCTTAAGAGGAGGAAATGCAAATACAATCGTAAGCGAAGTCGGTTAAATACGCTTTTCTCTCGATAATGAAAATCACCAAATAGTGAACCACAATTTCCCGAACACAGATTCATATAAATCTCTATCAGAGTATCAAATTTTCGTGAGGATAGAAACTGGTAGCTCTGCTAATGAAAAAGATTCGTTTAGAAACTTAAGCAAATAGTACGCGAGTAGCAGGAAAATGTAAAGAAGTAAAGGGGTAAAGGGTGGCAAGGTGGCAGGTTGTGTGTGTTGTGCTACCTTGACTAGTGTAATGCTTGCATATGTACGCGTGTGTTTTGTATTTCAAATTCTGATGTATATTTTTATTCTCGCGTGTGTGTGCCTAACCAGGATCATCACACACACGCACAGGAACATAAAGCCATGGCAGTGCCATTGCAGTTTCATTTTGCTTTCATGGACTCACCCGAAGCATTTTAATGCTCATTATGCATTTTTGCTGGCCTGGTCGTTGCCATTGGCATTACAAGTGCCTCTGTATGCGGGCCCACTCAACGCCCACGCCTGCTTTATTATGTTTATTACTGTTAAATAATTTGTATGCAATTAATTTAGCTGCAGCGAAAATCAGGGGAGCAGGAAACCAGCCTGATTATGGCACGGCCGAGTTTCATTACACATTTCTCATTAGTAAGCAGAGCGAGCGGGGCTATGAACAAAATTAAGTTGAAGTTAGGCTAACTTTTTATGCAGTTTCATAGGTCTGGATAAATTGTGCTCAGGTTTCGTGTTTAGTTTGATGGTTTCGCTAAAATGTGCCAATATTTATTCTTCGTGTTATTCGTTACATTGTGAATTTTTGACTAAAATCGTAAGAATACCCTGCAAGATAATAAATGTTTTACAGTTTTGTTATGGTTTATCTGTCTGTAAGAATATGAATATGTAGCACGAACCTATCACCTATGATTGAATGACCATGCTAGATAATATATCTTTTCGTATAAAATTCTACCTAATTCTATCATTCAATATCGATTACCGATATATAAGTTTTTAAAAGAGAAACTGGTCTATCTTACAAAGTAAATAAATGACAGAAATAAACAACAAAAGTACAAAGAACAAGCGAAAATTGCCCTACCATAAAAGACATAAAAAGTTATACCTCGAATTGCCAAAGCCTCAAATGCCATCATGCGCGCATAATTTAGGTGTAAAAAACACAATAGGCAAAAAAAGGTTCTGTCTTTTGATGTTGAATAACGCACAAACAGTATATATATATTTATTGTATTATTGACAATCAGCAGCCATTAAAATGCCAAGTTGGGCAAACCAAAAACATAAAGCAAGGGAAAATTAGGCTTTTTTATGGCCTTGGAAAGGACAAAAAAAGTTCAAGGTAACCAATTTGGGGACTCTTTGACCCTGCATAAAGACTCTAGACATTAATTGTTTAAATGAGAGTTTTTATAAATACACGGTGCCTTCGGAAGCCTTGGGAGCCTCGACTTATTCAACCTTCGGACAATCATGTCATAATGTTGTGCCGTAAGGTCTTACTTACATATGATTGCGAAATTAGCTTACAGACTAAAACGAAACCAAAGGCAGCCAAGCGGCAACTTACAATGTCAGTAGTTTAAGCAAGGTTGAGTTGGTCAGCTCTACAACTTTATATTTTCAACTTGATAATTCGACTTAGAAGCGGAGTTTATAAAATAGCTATTGTGTACGACGTTAATCGCACTAATCAAATCCCAATCAAAACAAGTAAGAAATCTTTAGTCGTGAATGAGCTTGTTGAGCTTATACTCGACTGTAAAATACCTGGTACTCAAATTAGTTTTCAGGAACGGGTACACGGTCTGAAGTGTCCGTTAAGAGAACAACGAATTCGTCGATTCAAAGGACATAAAATCTTGGAAATAATAATAATAATTTTTAATCTATAATCTATAATCTTATTTTGATAATTGAACATATAATTTCAAACGGCATAAACTTGCGCGAAATTGCGCTAATAGCGCGCATTTCATGTCGTTTACAAATCTGATAGTTTGTGGGCAACTTGGATCGACCCTCCATCTCAACCTCACAAACATTTTGGATCTGAGCACTTTGAACGCACGGTTTAAGCTTCAACCAGCCCTCTGAGGTGAGTGAGTACCCTGCTAACAAATTGTACTCAAATTTCCAGAGTACGTCCTCACAAATGCAAATATTTATTGGATAGCAATTTACCCAAACATATTTCAAGACTATGTGACTTCACTATATGACAATGCTGAATGTTTTTCTGTTACTTTGGCAATAAGATGTTGTACCATTTTATGAAAAAAACCTATATATGCACATAGGTATAGAAAGTAAAATGTATTCTTAATAGTAATCTCTAAAGAAGTTGATATATTTATATTTTCACGGGATAATCAATGTTTAAGATTTGTTTGTGTCTGCTTTCAAATAATCTAGCTTAAAAATGTATTTTAAAAAACATGTTGACATGATTGCGAATTGTAGATGGAATTTGTGAAAACTTATACGCAACTTGTGCTTTGATATTATTTAAATGTAGGATTGTACAATTTTCTAGCATTGATGAGCACATATCCGGCCCTTAAGGGCGAAGTACTAGTTGTTGCCATGGGAAATGTATCAAATGCTCCGAGCGGAAGAGCTGAGCGACAATCGAGCATGATGGTGATGATTATGGGGACTGGCATGACAAGAGCGGGGGGAATGCGAAGAGGTTCTGGCTCAGTCTGCAAGTTGAGTTGCCTCCGTGCGGCGGGTATTTGCGAATGTCCAAGTTGCGTTATCATTGTTGGTGCTGCCAATTTCGAGCCGTCGCTGTTGTTGGCTGCCTTGCTGCAGTTTATGTAATCAAATCTCATGCTTCGTTAATTCAAAATGTCGCTACGTGTTACATGACAGGCTCGCTCCTTCTGCACAACTGGAAGGGCTCCACATTGTGCTACATCATCCTGACAGCGGCAAACGAGCAGGACGATAACCGAGCCGGAGAGCATAACTGAGTCAGTGAAACGTAAATAATACTGAGGC
Source organism: Drosophila tsacasi (assembly GCA_018904565.1). Lineage (NCBI taxonomy): Eukaryota > Metazoa > Arthropoda > Insecta > Diptera > Drosophilidae > Drosophila > Drosophila tsacasi. The sequence goes on from JAEIHY010015913.1 coordinate 26,881, forward strand.
GCAAACCGAATCAATAGGACAACACAAACTTTCGCGCAGCCATCCACATCATCGCCAACATAACTCCCACCCACTTCCCCTTCCGCCAGCAAGGCGGAAGGAGCCCCCGAAATGTGGGCTACACTTCGGCCCTTCGCATTGCGTGCGCCTCGGAGCAACATTTTCACGTTGTTGCTGCCAGTTTGTTAAGGTGCACCTGTCAGTCTCCTGAAAGGTCTTTGCAGGGGCGGATTTCGAAGTTTGTTCTATCATCCAGTTTTGAATGAAAGCAAATAAATAATCCACATTCTTAAAAATTCGGTACTCTTGCCCATCCAAAGATGGTTAATAAAATGCCACGACCTGGCTGTGATAATCTATGGCTGAGCATCTATAGTTTTGGTGCTCTGGTCCTTTTTCTTCCGTTTCCTGTGTTTAGTGGGGTCATAAACTTTATTTGCGTTTATTGTTATTGGCATTGTCTGTTCTCAGTTTATGTTGCCAATAAATTTGTACGCAAGGAAGCCCGATTCGGAGTCTACTTTATTCGGTGTACTTGGATTTTAATGGCTTTGTTGTTGTTTGTTTCTAGCTAGTCTGGGCGCTTCGTAATTACTCTTGGGCCTTGTTTTTTGTTTAGGTTTGTAAAATAATTCAAGGTATCTGCATTGTAAAAAGACTTATTTCAGTGAGACCCAATGTAAGGATCTAAAGAAATTTAAATCAACTGGAGGTAAATGATAAAATAATATGATTTTCTGAATAGTATAAATAGCTAACTTTTTAAGAAAAAATAAAGTATATAATATTCAGGACGCGAACCCTTAGAAGACTGTCCAGAATTGGCAAATGTCTCTTGTCTCCTCTATTTTTATCCATGCTTCCGTTTTCCTTGGCCATTTTTGTGTTGATTTTGGCCTTCGGCTGCCATTTTTGGCAAACAATCAGCAGCAATTATGGCCAGGCTCTCCGTTAATAGGAGTTGCCCTTCCGCCACACAAGGTTTTTCTTGGCCAACAAGACGAACCTGCTATACCCCATCCACGTTTCTTAGCAATTAGTGCCAATGGAAGTTACACAAACGTCTCTTAATGATGCTGACGACTTTCTCATCTCTTGCCAAACTCCTCATCTTCAGTCCCGCGCTGTCGTCCTCGTTGCAGGCCCCCTTTTGTGTGTATCTTTACCAACCGCAAATTAATTGGCGCACTCACAATTTATTTTGTAATTGTAAAATTAATAAGTTTGTGGCTGGCACATTTTCTGGGCAAAAGCGGGCGGCCCTATCCTCTTGCTATTTTTGTGAACATTTTTTAATTGCTCGTGTCGGCACAGCCTTCATCGTCACAAACAGTTTGCCAACTTCCAGACGACGGCAATTTCCAACTACGCTTCATAGTTTATTCTTTTTCCCTTTTCCTTTTTGGTTTTTTGTTTAACTTTTAGACAGCATTGGGCCTGTTGAAACTCGTGGGGGTACTCAGGCACGCAGTTACCTGGTACATAGAAAACGCGGGCAGGGGCAGAGCTATCAGCATAATGAAAAAGTTTCGAATTGTTTACCATACAGTGGGTCCAAGAACTTGGCATACCCATGTGCTAAGATAAGAAGATGTTTGATGACATTTTATGTTTCGAGTTGGAAAAGTTTTTGAACACTTTTGGAAGTTCTTAGTAATACATTTATGTACATATTCTTTTACAAGTTTTAGGTTTTGCATAAATAAAATAAATAATTTGAAACAGTAGGTGTTATGCTAATTTGAACTTTATTTAAAATGCAAATCCTGTGTTTAGATACCTTTTCTATTTATTGGCAACCCACTGTTCTAAGGCAGTTTTTGTTCACTTCCTTTGCGTTTTTCTTACTTTTGCTTTGGCAATATGCTCATTATTAATGTGCCAAGGCGACTCTGCCTGCTTATAGAGTGGGACTATGTCTGTATAAATATTCATGTACTTACATACGTATATAGGAGATATGTATGTATGCAAAGCTTTTTATTTTGCCAAAGTCAGTGGCTTGCAAAAAAGAAGGACGAACTTTTTTAATGCTTCTCTCTCATTGTCTCCTTTGCTGCATGCTTTTTCGTTGGTGTTGCCATAGACGTAGGCATGGTTACAGGGGCTGAAGCTATATTAGCAACGCCATTTGATAATGGATTTCTTATTTATGTATGAATAAAATCCCCATGTAAACCGGGCTGATGGCATCGGGGCGGAGTTGGGGCCTAGCTGTCATGGCTTTGTTAACACGCTCAGCCAAGCACTGAAAACGTGCTAAACGCTGGCAGGCTCATTAACAATTTAAGAAGACATTTTCCTGGGAAAATTTAAAGCCTAAAGCCAGCGGCGAAGTGGACCTTGTAAGAGTTTTGTCTTAAGACATTCAATTTCTTAAAGTGCTAAATTTTTAATTGAGAAAGAAGAGTGGGTAATTGAAAGAAGCATTAAAGAGATAATTAGTACATCATATATTGTATATATATATATTTACTTTGTATTTTTCCTAATTAACTGGCTGTGAATTATTATTTACAACACTAAACCACTAAAGAAACTGTATTATTTCAAGTTCTTTGAAGCTCTCTTTAAGACATACTCTATTTTTGAACGTTTTTCAACACATGAAGTAAAGAACGAGCGAAAGAAAACGGGGACATTTAAGCCCAACGAATTGTTACCAAATATGTGAGTGGAACAAATGTGAAATGGATTTCTCGGCTTGCACATAACCCAGTTTCTGTGTTATATATATTGCAATGGCAACCCTATTGATATTTGCATATGTTCCATGTGGGAAAAATTGCAAATGCGGTTGGGGGCTGAAAGCGTTAAAAGAGTGCAGCCGAAGGAGGAGGTAAGCGGTTCCATTTACAGCTAACCCCGTTTCTAGGTTATAAATTGCTCTCGACTATGAACCATATTTTTGAAGCTACGTATTTTCAGCTGAGCCCGTTGTCACTTTTGGCTATATATCCAAATTTTAAATGAAACCGAAGCAAAAGTCACATGAAAAATAAATTTGAAACAAACTTTATGCCATAGAAATGCACAACAAATGTAACTGTGTTGCAAAAGATTTAAAATCTACTTCTATTGACGTTTATCCACCCATTAGTGTTTAATTGTTGTTACTTTTGTGACTTGAAATGTTAAGCGGAATGCTTTAAATGCTAATGCCCTAATGCTCAGGGGTCATGTTTGTGGCGTTGTTAGCAACATCGCGGTTGTGCCCTCCGGTGCAGTAAATGACATTATTAACCCAGTTTCCCGTACTTTGAGCCTACAATACACACTCCAACATGCTCAGAATATAACAGGCTTTCAGCCATCATGCTCGCTTCGACACCCACTACTAACAACGAAAGTGAGAAACTTTACTGAACGCCGAACATTTTTAGTACACTTTCGAAGTAAGTTTGTTATATTAAATATATAGATATAAAATATTGATAGTGTTCATGAAAAATGATTTTAATTTTAATACAATTTGATGAAATATAAGTACATGTTATGTACACACCCTATAGGGCACTTAATAAGTTCGATAAAGGTTAATGTCTTCTACTTAATCGTTTGCGGTTTATTTGTAGCTCCGCATACTTCATGTTAAGTACATAGTTTTCCCCTCCCACTGTAAACGCAGAACATGTAACTTAAGTCCCGTTAAAACAGCGTCTCTCATCACAGGTACAGTGAACGTCTTTATGTCAAGTCAACAATATAATAATAAACATATAGCACGAATGTGTAAATTGGACAGATTTCACTTTCAAAAATACGTTTTCTTGGAAAAAAATATTATAAATGGAAATAACTATGTAAATACTTGAGAAAAATAGTAACTAATACTCGTACATATTTGCATGAGTATTGTTTTAAATAATCATCGAGGAATGAAACCTTTTCTGATCTAGTCCGAAAATATCAGTAAAATCAGATATTAATCAAGGGAGTTAGAAAATGAAGTTTCCTGTGTATGCTGAGATTTCGCAACATCGACTTTTGTGTTGCTTAACCTTTTCCTAACCAAATTAGTCTTTATTTGGCTGTTTCACAACATGTTTTTATTGTCAACCTTTTTTCCGGCCTTCATTCTGTTCAATTTTAGGTTTTATTAAATCTGAGCATAACTAGACAAGCATTTAGAAATGTCCTTCTTTCTCTCAATTTCACCCATAATTTTTGGGTACAAGGTTTATTACAGTCGGTATGTCTCGCCCGCAGTTCTCCTACTTTTCTTGTCTTACTTGGTAACTTTTATGAAATAACTCATCTATTTAATATTTCAAATGTTCTGTTTAGCATTAGCTTGAAAGTTTTTAATTATTCCACATCTGCTACGTTTTTCATTTTTGGGGAAACGGCTTATAATTACAACTCTCCTTCAGCCTGACCAGCCTCGCCCAACTGTTGGCAATTTATGTTGCACTCGAAGAGTGCATAAAGTTTCTTAAGTGGTGAAGGCAATTTTGTACTTGACATGATGTGGCTCCAACTCTTGGTCTGCTCGCCAGGCAGTCAAGTAGGCGGAAGGGAAATGCGGTTTTCGGTGCTACGGCGGTGAAATCGTTAGTTAAATGAAGCCTGGTTTAGGTAAGTTTTTGGTATGCAAATAATTCGGTGTAATTAGAAAGTTTCTGGCCATGTTTTAAAAGTTCAGAATCAGCAAAACCCCAAAAAGTCACTCAATATGTTTTGCAATCTCGTTCGTAGTCATCAAAAGTCCTGACTGTCTTTAAGAGGCAATGTGTTTTATTTTATTTAAGCGTGTACCCATCATAAATTCTCAGATTCGCAAAACATCGGTTATTGCCGTGGAAGTCAATTTATAATGGCGCGCTGTCGAAGTTTTATAATTGAAAATACTTGGGTTGACTTTTCTGACGAGGAGGTCACACACTTCCCCCATGTTACCTACTTGCTGCCTTACTGCACGTAGTTCCTTCAGGTCACTTTTCATTCTGACTTTTCTTAATTAAAAGTTTTCTTTTCAAGCCATATTTGGAGTACTTAGCACACTTTGCCATTCGCACTTTGGAAACATGGCTAATTTATGCGAATTTTATTAACATATTAGTAACTAGTCTGCCAACTTCTGGCTATCGAGACATTCACACCTAAGCAAACTATGGTATAACTTTATGTTTTGGGCCTTTTCTGAGTTTTGTAAATAAATGCCAGCGAAAACTTTAGTATTTCGAAGCCAGGAGCTCCAAAACATATTGCCAAAAACCGCGCGCCGCCCCCTTGCAAATCACAAAACAATTTGAATACACAAAGATATATATGGACTGAAACTTAGTCCTTACCGAGAACGAAGTCGATGACAATGACGATGACGATACGAAGCGAAGACGCCTTTTTGATGATGATGCTGTCTGCTGGGAAGAAGATACATTGGCTAGACACAACTTTCATCAAAACTAATAACCTTTGAAATTCCATACAGCTGCTGGCATTTAAACCATAAACTTTTACGATAACAACCTGCGAAGAAAGAGTAGAAAATCTGCTTAATGAGCCAAAAGTTCCTTTCGGAATTTGAATTAAACTGAGCGACAACTTTGTTAGTTACAAACTTGTGCCTTGAAATAAGCAAAACAAGGAGACACTGGCAGCTTGGAATAAAAATAATACACTGGACTTTTAATATATATATTATATTATTTAAAAAAAGAAACATATTTAATCATTAATATTCTGACAGCAGCCTTAAAAGACTATAATGTATGTATCTACTTTATAAATTTAAATCCAAGCACTTTCCTCGCTTTCCAAGTCTGCAACTGAGAATGCTTCTGGCGCTAAGTCCGAAATTGAATTAAAACGTGCCAGGGTATGCATATTTATGAACACGGGTTGATTGAGAATAACTTGAATATAAAAGCAATTTAGATAAATATATAAAATTTAATAGAAAATGCTTATTCTAATTCTGTGGGTTATTAGTGAGTATTATCACTTTAGTTCTTGTTATTTCACAGAACTCGATTACTATTCTTTACAATAAAAAAGAAGGAGGCTATTTATTAAGGATATCGAAAGATTAAGAAAATTATGAGTATCTTGTATATTCAGGAAAATAGTTATCATTTCCGATAACTCCTTCAGAAAACCGCACAAAGTGACGGGTCAAAATTGAATATAACTCTTATGAAATGTCAATTCTGGTTAAGTGCTCAAACAGACCTCGGCACTTCCTTTGTTTGTCTGCGACTGTGTGTAATTTATTAGATTTTGGCAAATATTTTGCCAGAAGCGCATTTCACTGTCAGAAGTTGTGGCGTCATGGCCAGACAGTCAGTGGAAATTCGCGATATTTTCCCCCTTCCACAGCGACTGCGTATGATGTAATGTTTTTATAAGCTCTCAGCCACTTCTCGGTCTCTCCGTCCTTCGCCGTCTCCTGTTTGAGGAGAAGTTGCCGCTCTAGACAGACTTTTTGGACTTAAACCATTGAGCATTTCTTTTCCATTGTTTTCCTTGTTTGAGCAGCCATCGCGTCTCACTCCCATTTTGTCCTCTTCCTGCTGCGTGGTCTTTTCCTGTTGGATTGCAGCTGACAGCTGCCTGCCAATAGTTGATTTTCACAATATACGTTTTCCTCTTGATTTTCTCCTTTTTCCTTGGCTGCATTCAGTTTCCTTTCGGTTTCCACTGGTCAAATAACTGAACCTGGCACTGCTCGATAGCGGCGATTAAGACGAGATTTTTACAATGCTAACCGACTTAAAATGTTGGCTGATTTTATAGTGTAGTATTATAGTAATTTTATAATGATAAACCTTATATATAGTATATACCTTAACTAAGGTAAGAAATTCTTATTTGTTTCCCTGCCTCAGTGTATGTATTGATATCGCGCCAAGCACGTGCGCCACTTGAGTGCTTAGATTTTCGCAAGGACCAAATAGGCTTAGGGATGAAGTGATGGTGGGTTAAGCAACTCGTTTTCCCTTTCTCCCTTATGCTCCCATATACATATATAGTATACTCCGCTCCCCATTTGCTGCTGCAAGTATGTGTTTTCCTCGGTTCGTGCGCCAACGTCCTTGTGCTAGTTTCCAAGTTGCCTGCTGCCTTTTCGCTGATGTCTGGCTTTTTGGCTGCCTTGTAAATTGAAAGTCTCCGCTCTCCTTCATCTGAAAACATTTAACGTAATGCCAGGACACGTGCTCCAACCATCAATTGGGCTTGTGCTGCCATTTATTTACCTACCGGTTAGCTGCTATGTGCTAAGTGCTAATTGGGTTTGTTGTATTTTATCACCACGCAGTTCCCCCCAATCGACGGGAAACGGGGCCAATCCGCTCTCGACTCTGATGGCTGATTTATTTTTAAAATTACCCCTTTGCTAATGGCGCTAATTATTTTAAAGTGTGTTTAAGGGCCCAATCACATTTTTGCAAAAGTCTAGCTTGCAAGTGGAAAGGAACTTTGGAGTGGCTAATTAAAGTTTTGAGTTCTAAACTGGAGCGTCTGAAGAGGCTAAGTTAAACTTGGGCAACAGCTGTTGCTTACTTTTGGCCTCCGAGTGAACAAAGTTTTTCAATTTCCTTCTGGGTCAACATATTTGTGAGACATATGGATAATAAAAACGGAAAAAGTTGAGCCTCTTGCTAAGCAAATAGGGTGCCAAATATATTATGTTATTATATTAAAGGAGCTATATGCGTAATTCTTTTTACTTTCAAAACTCAAAAGCTTACTAAAGGAGTCTACATTATTATTCAAACTATATTAGGACCCCTTAGTAGGACCCTTTACCTTCCAAATGCTCTAAGGAGAGGTCCACCCGACTGTTTAATGTCCCGAAATTAATGGGAAACTCTGAATTTCAGCATAAATTAAACGATAAACACATCAACGCCCCGATTTTGAGTATCATTAACGACGACTTCAACCCCTTTTAGTGGTAGGCGATATGCATGGGAAAATGCCAGACGCCAGCACAAATAGACATAAATTTAAATGGCTAAGAGCCTCAGTTTGCAGTCTCCAGCTCGTTCCCATTTCCATTTTCATTTCCACCCCACCAGTCTGTCACAACAAATGGTTGTCAGGATAAGCACCGACTGCAAGGCAACTGCAACTGCAACTGCAATGTGCAAGCTGCTCTTGTTCCTGCTCCTTCTGGCGGTTGCAACCACCAACTGTGTGTGTGTCTTTTGCAGGTTATGCTGATCTGCTGCTATGGCTGCAGAGCCCACATAATCAGGACAAGTATCCTGGGTGTGGGACAGTTTGTATCAAAGTTATAAGTATTCTTTTCTATGCATTTCGGAGAAGCTAAACCGAGAGATAGACATTATCTTGGTATGAGCGACATTGCATTTAATTTCATTTTTGTTTCCCTACGTTTCTGATTAGTTTCAAAACCTATCTGGTATTAAATCCCTAAAATCGAACTGCTACACTTCCCCGACTGTAGGAAGACATAACTCTCTGTGTTGCACCTTTTCAGTCCTCTTTATTCATTTGGCATGCCCTCAATGTGCAGGTGACATTACTATGAAAGATGAAAGCGGTTGGGGCTGCAGTGTCAGCCTTGAGCAAAAGTCGAGCCTCTGTGCCCATGATTTATGCACGTGTTTAGTGTGAAAAATTTACATTAAATGCGTACATGGTAGCGAAAGTGTTGCCGGGAGAGTCCTTCGCACGCCGCACTGTTTCCATTTGTGCAGCGCGAGGGATGAAGAACAAACTCCCTCCTCGGTAGGCACCATAAGTAAAAGTGTGTGGGGGCAACTCTCGGTGCCGTATTGGGGTCACTGGTCATTATCAAGATGTTCCCAAAGAAATGCCGTAAACTGGGGCTCTGACTAGTCCCAGTCCTCCAGCTCCCTGCGACGTCTTGGGCTCATTTGATATGCAGGGCAGATAAAGGCCAACGCGCATTCAGCCCTCAGCCTCACTGTTTGCCTGAAAGAAAAGTGAGCCAACAATGTGAGGCGATAGTTTAATGGCAGAGCAAACGGTTGAGCAAGCAAGTCTTCTTTGGCACGACAACAGACGAGGGAAGCATCATAGGTTTATCTAGGGATTCGCAGAGCAGCATCATTCGAACTAAGTTTGTATATATGCAGATGTTTTGTAAAATCTTTTTTAAAAGAATTATATTTGCAGTTAGAACTCTACAGAAAAGTTATATTTGTGTACAGCATTTAATTTAATATTAATGATTTAAATTAAACTACAAAGGATGAGTAAGAATGCTGCTACTAGATTTCTCATATAGTGAAGTTTTTTGATGATTACTTATTCGATACTTGATAGGCCATAGATTCCATTGCTATACGTACATTTCTTCAGATATTTATACATAGATGTATGCAAAAACCTAATATACATATGTATTTTCCATTTAAAACTTGTGTCAGAAAAAATAATCGAAAATTGCATTTTCCAAGGCTTACCACGCTTCTCTTCTGGATTCTTAAATCTGGTTTCTACATGTTGTTTATTTATGGCGTTTTTCTTTTCGACTGACTTTGTGTTTGTGCGATTTTCGTCCTTATTTGCCCTTCTTCTTTTGTCTGTTGAATTTTTTTTTGCTCCTGCCTGCATATATTTTTGTTTCTGGGAAACGAACTTGGTCCTAACGATATCCACCCCATGTGGCCGAATCAAGACGCTGTTTGCCTGGAAAGGTAAAATTTATAATGTGAATTCTGGCACTTAAAGACAAATTTTATAGCTTTTTAGTTGACAGTCGTAAACCAACAGGGGATTTTAGGTACGCCAGTAATGGCCCACAGAGAGCTTTATTATTTGGAACCGAATGTTGAAAAACTCCTCCTCAAACCATTATTAAAAACTAAACAACAAAAGCTGTATTTAAACTAAATTTTAGCAAGTAGGAAGCCTACAATCGAGTTTGGCGATAATAGGAACATGGACATGTCTTATTCGCTTTGTCTAATTTTGCTCGAATTTGCTAGAGAGAGACAAATGTTGCTTAGAAAATGTTTAGAGACACCCATTGGTGTACATTTTAAATAAAAACATTGCAACCCATAAAATCCGGTAAAACCTTTATTTAAATTTTTCCTACAGCAACAGGAATTTTCCTTAAAATTCAATCAGCTTTAGTTGTCTTAGGAAATGTTGAATTAAATTGCAATCTGTAGAGGTCAATAAACTTTGGTTGCTTGAAGTTAACTTCCCTTCCTGCTGGGTGATTCGCTCCATCAACTTTTAAGCTAAAACTGGCGAGATATAAAAACAAACAAAACTGCCATAGTAAGTGACCGATGACCAAAAGCCATTCATTTAGGAGTCATCATAATAAAGTCAGCAAATGCAAACTGAGATAGTGAAAGAGCCACTGGGATTGTCATCTATCACGGCTTGTATACACAAAAGGGAAATTATTTATTAATTACTCAAACCCCCGAACTTTTGGCTATATAAGTAGGAAGGGGAGGCAAATCTGCGCGCAATTTAATCGATACAAAGAGTTGCAAAACAAACATCATGGCCGACTGACAAAGCCCACAAAATATTTCAGCCTTATTCCATTCTCAACCCGTCGTTGGCTCTGTTGAACAAAATAAATGCATAAATAATTGATTTAATTTTCAAGTTGTCTACAAACGAATCGTTTAAACGGCTGATTGAGAGGTTTGCTATGGTTCATTGGCCATAATAAATGCAAATTTCGTTTTATCCTGATATAAAAGGACAAATAAAGCATTTTAGATTCGAAATAGAGACTAGTAAATAGTGTGCCATGGAATATAAAAAGCTCAAAGCAATTTTAATGCAGACTTTTGGTCTTCTTGGTTTATAAAATTTGTTTATTTCTATGAGTGAGAGCGTATAAATCTTAAAATAGAATGCGAGTGCGTGTAAGTGCGTACAGATCTAGAATGCATACAAGAGAGCAGTTGGCTCCGAAGCAATCCAGCTTTAAGTGAAGGAATCGTATGGCGTTACTTATCTGGTTGTTAAATTGGCCTGACATTGATTCCATTCCAAATTAGATAACTCAAAAATTGACAAGTTCGGCGATCAAAACTTAAAAACTTCCTCTCATCACCAAAACCTATGCATCTAGGAACAGGTAGAGAAGCTACATGGCCATCCCGGGACCTATCCATTTGAATAAAGCTCCAATGGTACACAGAAACTCGTCTCGTTTACATGTTTGTTTACTCGATTACTTGGCTGCGCAGAACAGACCCAAGATGTCACTAACAATTACATTTTCCTCCCAATTTATTTATGTTTCGCAGCCTTTTCTGCTTCTGCACGTTGTTTTTCTTTTTCTGCGTCGCCGTCAACCATTGTTTTGAATGCGAATGTGTCGGTTACATGTGTGGTGCTGGCGGATGGGTGGTGGCGGTGGGGCCTGGACAGGGTGGGAGTTTAGTGGAGCTTGACAACCGCAGGCGCAGGTCCTTGCGGTGGCCTAACAGAAGGAGGGCTTCCATTTTCATCATCATAAAGTCTGCTGAAAGGAAATCGATATGGGCAACTTAATCATGAAATGAAGTCGCCGTCAAGTTGTCTTTCATTTTCAATTCCATTCTGGGCCCCTCGTACTCCGCCCCGGCGCCTTGACTCGTCCCATCTCGGAGTCTTTTCTCCGATTCTCGAGCGTGGCCAACTACTTTTCCGCAGGGGCTTTGTTTACCTATGCAGTGCGAACGGCCAACAACTTTTCCCTGGGTTCAGTTCTTTTCGGTGTGGTAAATTTCGCTTCGCTTCGGCTTTTGGTTTGGCTTGCCTGGGTTTGTTTTGTTTGTTTGTTTCCATGTCTAAGTTAGCTTACTTTTGTGCAAAACTTTGCCCCTGGTATCCACCAATCACCGCTCCACTTCTCCACTTCGGCGATACTCCCGCCCAGGATCCGGGCCTGTTGCTAACATTTTTTGCTCATTTCCGTTTCGACTTCCCTTTTAACTTCGTCAGACTCTATCCGCTGTGTTCTACAAATGCAGGTCAGGTCACTGTAGTTCACTGCATTCTGTATTAACTTATCCATTCGCCTTTTTGCTTTGAGGTCAAACTCCTGCGTGAGCCCTATGGAATTGCTAAGTACGAATTTTAGTTGATTTCTCGCTTTCAAACATATTTCCAACATTCAGGAGCTCGTAAGAATTTCATAAAAGTTCAATATGAAGTTAAACATAACTATTTTTCATTTAAAATGAAAACAAAATCAGTCAATCCTTTTTGCTACAAATGTATTAGAATTTATATTTATTTTAACTAACATTTGCTCGAAGTTCTATTTTTATTGTCCTTTTTCAATGAGACTATGTTTGAAAAGGATAAAAATCTATTTGCTCTGACATTTAAAGCCCGTCCTTTTATTTTATCTTCGCGTGACCATGGTGGATGCCATGATATATGGACCTAAAATCGAAAATTGAAATACCTCTTTTTGTAATGTCATGTCACGGGATTGTGAAGTTAAAATGTCAATAGGACATCGTTGGCGTTGTCGTTTCTGGATTTTGTTCTACCTATAACCGCACAGGCTTTCGCACACATCGGCAGGGTAAACTTTAACAAAAAATTCGTTGAATTATTTCGTCCATGAGACGACTCCCTCTGCCTCACCAGTAGCACACACCAACACCGTCCGCAACTGGTCGGTGGTCCGCGGCAAAANAAAAAAAAAAAAAAAAAAAATGGATGACAGCAAAAGGCCATTGCAAGCGAAATATTTTATGTTGCTGTATACATTTTTCATATTATTTAAAGTTCGTTAAATATCTACGTCATTCATAAGCGACGAGAAAATAGTGTCACAAAGTAGAAATTATGAAGGCGAGATGATGAAATGAAATGAAATGGAGTCGTGGTTCAGAACACATTTATTGATTGCTTATTAAAAACTAAACCTTTTACCGCGATAGAATATATGTTTTCATTTCTCTACTTGATTACGAAATAAAGACTTGTATCTTAATGAGCATCCAATTAATTTAGGAACTGGATCTGTTTATGCTTGTTAATCACTTAAAAGCGATAAATATGGGATTATTTCTGAATATAGAATATATCTGTTGCACATGCAGAAACTGTTTGCTGGTAAACTGTATTAGGAATATCATGATATAAATGGCAATTACATTTTAACTTGCCAGAATTGACAAACATTGGTAATGGCCCTCAATTTTCAGATTGTTTGGTCATGTTCCAAGTGCTTAGTACTTACCAATTAAATTGGACGATGAGCTTTTGTATAGTTTGCCTTTGCGGTTTCATAGCTCATTCAAAACTTGATGTGCAGGCGGAGAAATGTTTAATTGCGAAGTTTATCTGTGAGCTAAAAATGACTTCATTTCAGGTAATTAATTTATTAATATTTTCCCAACGATTGTTAATAGGTTTAACTGTATGATAGTTTTTGGTGCTCTCATGAAATGTTAATTTGAATTCATTACAAAGAGTGATTGTAAGTTTTGTAGATAGCTTTCTTTACTTATAGTTGAACATAGGGAACCCTTGTGCCGGCATCCCTTTTGTATTTATAAATAACCTAATCGATAACTTAATTAAGTGGACTTTATATTCGGGAGAAATGTGTGAAAGCATTCTGTTTTTAACTGGAGCAGCGATTGGAGAATGAGTTACGTTCTTGGCGTGGTTGAGTTTCTCGCTGGACCATTTAGTCGTGGTGGACGGTCCAACCAAATTACTGACGCATCAGTTGGTCCGTGTATTTCGCCTTTATCTACGGAAATAGCGCAGCGGGAAAATCAAACTAATCAGTTGAATGATTGGCGTCGACAGCAGGTGAACAATGGCCACGTCCAGCATCGTCCTGGTATCCTGCAAATGAAAATTGTCACTCTTTCATGCAACTTTGCTATATTTTTTTTTTCCGCGTTTAACGAGATTTTCTCCTTTTCCGCTCCCGCAATATGGAAGCCAATCGATCGGGGGAGTGCGGTCCGGCTCAAATTACTTCATTGCTTGCTTCATTTAACAGCGTTGCTTTTACCTCCGTTACCGTACCCCATCTAAGTCATTTTTTAATTTGCCTTAATTTGAACCTAGCTGGACATTAATTATGTATATTGCCTTCATGGCCGGTCAATTGAGTTCTCTTGCATGCCAAAATGGATAAACTTTAGCAGGCTATTTTAGGTAAATTTGTTTGAATTGGAAATCGCACTTACATGTACGTTTATCTGATAAGCTTCTGGTGTGTTAGAGCCCCTGCTTTTGGGGAATTATTTCCCCTTTATGCGTGCTAAATAACCAGCTAGTTAGCTTTTCGCCAAAATATTTATTTTCCCCCGTTTCAATCTTTTTTCACTTACCTAATGAGACGCTTTTAGGGCTAGAGGCCGAAACACACATACATGGCCCGAAAGTCTACTTTACCAAAGTATCCACAACTCAGACTCTGAAACCGCAACTAACACACTCGCACACACCCACACACTCGGGTGCTAATGCCATTTTGACGTTGCTTACGGTCTTTGCGCGCTCCGGTTTGAAACGCACAAATGTAGACTACGTTTTCGTTTTTTGTTTTTCACCGCAGAACTGGGCACGCCCATAATCCATAAGTTAAGCCCAACGGTTTGTTTGTGTGCGGTCGCCGGCTGTCGGTTGGCCAGATCCTCCGCCGCCGCCGCCTTCGTCACCCCCTTGCGGGTTTGTTCAGCCAAAATATATACAAAATCTGCACGAAAAACAAAAATTGCCAACAAACAACCCAAATCACTCGGCTCCCAGCTCCAGGAAACAAGGCAAAGGGTCAAAGTTGCTTTAAACGTTGCCACAGACAGAGTCTAACGAGGCAGATGGATGGGCCTTGACTGGCCGACAAGGGGGCGTGTGCTTTGTTGGCAATTTATGATTATTTTTACTCGCATTTTTGCCCTTTTTTTACCCGCTATCTACTGACCCGCATTTTCGGACACTCGCTCCAAAAGGTTCAACTGGCCGATACTGTATGTGGGTGTGGGGGTCAGTCCGTACAATTCCATCATTTGGGTGAGTTCTGGTGTCCAACAGCGATGATTATGTGCTAATCCAAGTGCCATCAGCCTGGGCGCCTTCACGCTTATCAAGGCTAGTACAACTATTATCAGTTTAAACAATAGGGAAACGGGAAAATATTAAAAATATGAATAATATTTAAATGAAAATTGTTGAAATAGGCCATCTAAAGAATTTAATTAAATACCCTTTGTCTTTATCCACATCGGAGATGAAACTTGTTATCTTTCCCCAACATTACACATATCCTTTTCCAGAATGTCAGCACTAATTGCTTCTTCTGTTGGTTATATCTAATAATTTTGTGATTGCCAGCACAAGGAGAGCCAAGGGCAAACATTCATTTAATATTGATTACAAACGTGTGTGCCTGTGTTCTAAATACTCTTTGGCAGTTCCTAGTTGGGCACATGACATAATCAAATTATATACCAAAAAGATGGAACAAAGGATAAAGAACTGCAGAAATGTCAATGTTATGTTTTTTTGATATTCAAAGTAAAAAAAATCCGCATTGTGATTCCAGCTGGCTTTTGAATCCTTGTTGTTGTGCTTTCTCTGTACTTGTTGTGATTCCTATTTCTAAAATTATTGCATATTTCAAGCTTTATTGTGTTCTGCCTTTTGAGCAACGAGCTTTGTATCTTTCCTTTATTTACAAAGGAATTTGTTATATTTTGCAGAAGTTACAATAAATGCTAGAATATGTTTTTAACGTAATGAAAAGTAATTTCAGACTCCACAAACTACAACTATTCTTGTTAAGCATTAACAGCCGAGCCTATCTAATCATATAAATGTCATTTCATTCCTAAGATATTATATATTTAATTAATCAGTATGAAACTGGACGACTACATCATAACCTTCTACATTTACCTTCTTACCTTCTAACATTTTTAATTGAAAGTAAGAAATGCTCTACAATCTAGTCCTTGATATCGGGATCTTCATACATCTGGTGATGCTGAGCAAGAATTATAGCACCCTTGTCTCTATTTGTTTTCTTTTAAATAAAATAAACACCTTAAGTGGGTGTCTGACCCAGAATCTAAGACAGACGCACTTTTCTGAAATTCACTGTTCGTTCATCTGATGCTGTCGTTTCTCTTTTTTTGAAGTTTACTGGGTTTGGTTTCTAGTTTACTCTCAAAGTTGGCCTGTGTATTGGATAGCAAGTGAAATTACTTGTAATGCATTACATGGAAAACTTTTCCAAAGTCTTGCTGTTCTTGGTACTGCAGTTTTTGTTGTGGCCTTTAAGGCGCTTTTCCCAAGTCTTGGCCAAGAATTGGCCAACTTGTTCCCCTCATTCCCTGCCCCTGCAGTTTAGGGGATTATTGGCCAGTTTATGCAACTGCCTCCACTCCTCCACGAACTGACAGCTTGGCTTAGGGCGCTATCTATCGATATGCATGCCCATGACCTAAAGCGTGCTGTGGTCAAATTTGCCCAGAGACTGTGGACAAAGTTCACTGAGCTACTTAAATCCAATATGGTAATTATTTTTCAACCCATGCGTCTCAGTCTAGAAATATAATACTTTATATAGATATAAACACAATGGATAATCAGATTCATTTAATTTAGGATTAGATATTAGGAACTACATTCGTAGGAAAAACATTATTTAAATGTATGTAACCTTCTTAAGAATATAAACTAAAGTTTTAAATTATAAGAGCTTAAAGAAATAATTTTTTTCTCCCGCTCTAAATATAAAATTCTTATTAAGAATGTATCCTACATATACTAAAATGTACCTGGTTGAACGGGTAACCGGGTTGCTGGAACCAAGATTGTACTGATCCAGAGGGAATGTTGCTTTAGATCTTTTGTATATGCTCTTAGCCTTTGTCCCGGCAACATTTGGAACAAAGGACATCACTCCAGGTGGCCATGTGAGAGGCTGGAATGCTTTGCCGTGGTAATTGCTGTTATTACAAGTGTTTGCTTGTTTGTAGTTCCCTGGCTCTGGCGCGACTGCAGTCTGCATTTAAGCTAAAGACTTAATGCGCTTTGTTGGGGCAACAGAGCACTTACCTTGCACTGGTAAACCGTACAAAAATATTGAAATGAGAAAAATATAATAAGGTGCGAACGTATGAAATATTTACATTAAAATACCCCTTCAATCTCCCTAATAAAATACTTTGGCAGATTTCGTGTAGATTCAATAATTATGTTCTTCTCTTAAAACATTTTCAATTGACAGGCTTAACGTTTATTGAAACTACCTTAGGAGCCATATAAAATGCAAGAAATCACGCAGCCATTAAAGCAAGTGAAAACTTCCTCAAAGGTTTCGTTAGTTTTTTAGAACATTCTAAATTAATGGGACTCATGTCATGGCTTTAGTTTATATCTTTTCCTGTCCAGAACCTACCAAAAACTAAACTTTCGAAAGTTTTTTTTACCACTTGAGTGTTGGGTGACACCCACACCAGGGCGAGGCCTGGTTCGTGTGCATTAAGTACCGAAAATAGTTGGAAACTGCATGAAAGGTTGTCAAGTAAAATCTTAGAAAAATGTAATAAACCGCGTAGCACTGAAAATATTTTTGTAACACAAAAATTTGTAATTCAATGTACATTTAATTTTATAAAAAAAATTTATTTATAAAGATCATTTCTGTTTTTTTTTTTTTTTTTTTTTTT
>JAEIHY010015913.1:44509-71431 GCA_018904565.1 Drosophila tsacasi
TATTAAACAATACACTATTTTAGTTAAATTACTGCTCAGTAAGATCTAAACCATTATGAAAACAATTTATTATGCAACTTTTTAAAATTAACTGTGTTTAAGAATTGCCTCAGCTTGCAATTAAATATGTTTTTTGTTTATTATATATATAAAATGTATTTTATATTTGACTACAAGAGTCAATTTTCCACTTTAAGAAACTATATTTAAAAAATATCCAAGATTTTAAATTAACAGACCTAAATTTAAATAAAACATCTCTTCCTACATTTGAAGAGCATCTCCTTCACATACCAACTTCCATTCCAAATTCAACCTAATATTGATGTTTACTTTTCATTTGGATTTTACCAGAGGCTAAGTGTATATTAGATATGGAGTAGGAGATGTTACCTTCTGCCTGTTTCATACAGTTTATGGCGCATTCCAAGAGAAGTTCCAAATTCTAATTCACAAATAAAAAATCTAAAAATCTTAAAAAGCTTAATGTATCCATCCTAATTTTTCGAGTCACTTATCGCTTATCAAAGACTCACTTGTAGAAGCGACTTTGCTTTCTCCCACTAAGCCCTGATGTCATCCATCAATTACAAGCTGAAAACTGTAATCGAATTGCAGCTCGATTTCACAAGCATATCGACGGGGTTGCAGCAATGTTCGACCCATTTTTCAAGCACGGACCCCTCCTAAGCCTATCTGCCAGGTCTCAGCCAAGAGCACTGTCAGATGATATTCAGCTCGAGAGCCATTTAAGCGGGTTTGTTGTCCGCCCGAGCGTACTAAATTGAATCATCATTTTATGCACTTTAAAAATGAATAATGCCAAGTGGGATTTGGTGTGGTCTTCTGCCTTGATTTAGCTGGGAGTGTCACAAAGTATCCAGCTCCGTAGCTCGGCTGTGTCCTATCCCCATCTCCGCTGAAGCGCATTAAATTCTCGTTTGTCCTGGCACTGGCGTAACGGATCGATATGCAGGGGGGAATTCGGGTTAATGGAATATAAGTGAGACGAAATGAAAATAGCCTTTCCCCCGAGTTCAATTCACACTTTTCGCCGAGCTGGACTATAATTTTAACTTTCAGCCAGATTTCCCATTTTTTGGGAAATGCGATTTGTGTTGCTTCTGTATCGGGATTCTATTTTCGTTGCCAGTCTCGATGGAAAATTGACAAAAACAGCAAGCACAACAGCAAAAAAAAAATGGAAGCAAAGATAACTTTTTGTCTTGGAAAAGTCAGACAGAGCCAAGGAACTGAATTGGTTTTCTGTTTCGTTTTTACTTCATGTTTGTGCTGGCCTTTTCTTTGGTCAAGCGCGCTTTGCAGACACCCGATCCCGCTGGTCCCTATAACCGAATAGCGAAAGTAGTTTCCAGCTGGTTTTTCTTCTTATTTATTTGTGCCATTTGTGCAGCACCACCTGAGCCGTTTGCGGGGAGTAGTTTGGCACAAAATGAAAAGTGCCGGGCGGAAAAACTGGAAAGCAACAGGCAATATGTAAGTCAAGGTGTCACTGATTGGAATTGAGAAAAATAATCAACATGATATATCCCTTCTCTATATACATATATTCCTAGAAAATGTTGCAGTAAAATATATCTCAAATGCTATTAATATTTAAAAATAATACAAATAGTTCAAACCAATTAAACAATTAAATCCTTGTAGGTTTAAAGCCCTTCTTAAATACACCGACTTATGATAACATACCGTGTTCATTTCGTTTTCATTGCACTACATTTCCAGGTTTATTTAGACTAGAAATACCTTTTGCTGCCACCTTTCGCACATTTTCCAAGCAATTCCCTCTCCCTCGGGTTTTAGCTTTTGTTTAATCAGTCGCTGAGAGAGCTTTCCACATTGTTGAATCACATGAATTGAAGCGGGGAAAACCTTTGTACCGCTTTGTGGGTCAACTACTGAAATGACCCCTTGGCCAAGGGCTCCCTTAATTTTCCTCATTGCAGGTCGTTCCTTTTACTCTGGCTGATTCATTATAAAGTTTGCACATAAAAAGGGCGAAACGAGATGGGAAGCTACGGCAATCCGACTACCGTGTATCCTTTTTAGGGAAATAAATCTACCATATTTGTATTCATCATTGAAAAGATCAACTAGTTTTATTTATAACGAAGGTTTTTTGAGTAGGTTATATTTCTGTATCTTTAAAATCTAAAAATATTTAGGCACGTTTTCGTTTGCATTTATAATAATCTGCAGAAGAATAAAGGCTAATCTTATCATTAAACTGATTATCTAGAGTTGAGTTCAGAATGAGTATAATCATCATTGTTTGCTAGAACATTCAGTTTAGTTAGCCTACCCCACTGCCGCAATACTCTATTTTTTGGACCTTTGCAGTTTATTTTGAAATTTCGGACTCGGTTTTTCCTTTTTTACCCTGTGGTTCTGTGTAATTTCCCGGCTGTCCCTTTGAAGTTGTACCCGCATCATACTGACAGCCCGTTTTTATATGTCAAAGTATTTTACAGTATTTTTTGTGGCAAAGTTTTAATTAATTAAACTTCAATTGCAATGAATACCCCAAGGTGGTTTATTTACTTTGTTCAGACTGGTTTGTCTTTGCTTAGTTTTTAAATATGTAAAAATACCTAAGGAACATACAAATATTTTTTACTCAAATGAAATCTTTCAGTGATTATATCAAAGGTATAGGAACTGTGCAGCTCTTATTTTCTATTATTCATTGTATGGTACTAGGAATATATTGTATGGCCCCAGCTATTCAGGACTCTCGAAATGGAAACACCCTCCATTACGTAATCAGACGGACTTTTCAAGCCTCGCCTTTTAGCCTCAACTGGCAGACAAAAATTCTCACTTAAGTAATGCAGTTATGCGTCCAAGTGTGTGTGCTGTGTAAGTGCATTAAAAATGTTGTGGAAGTCGTAACTGGGGAAAAGGTCCCGAATATTGTCGACCCCCAAACGATCTCTTTCTTGCCATTTTCTGTCGCCGTTGCTCGTTTTCCATTTTTCCAGTCCATCTGCCAAAATAAATATGTTTTTGCCACTCGGAGAGCGGTCCTGGCACGCCCCCACAAGTGCCACTTGCCATCTGTTGGGCCGTCGTCTGTGGCATGTGCAACAACTTTGAGCCGTCAGGACCACTGCATCAGTAAATGCAGTCGGTCTCGGTCCCCTCATCCCGCCGCATAAATGCAATCAAATGTTAAAAGTATTAAGTGAAGGTAGTGTCCCAAGCGTCGACGGGGAATTGAAAGGCCAAAGGCCTCAAAGACGAGGACATCTGGTCTGGTATTGTGCTTCAATTTCCGGCATACAATTTAAATTAAATTGCGGTTTGCCCAAATTGTTCTTTGTAATTGATTTTCAAGTTAAAGTTGAAAATGTACATCTTAGAAAAGGACATAGACGTTTGCTTGATGTGAATTTTTTATTTTCATTTAGCATTTCGTAAGAATGTAATAATTTATCATTTATTTTCTAATTATCTATCGTAAACTCGACTATAATTACTTGATTTCTATTCCATTTACAGGTCATGAACGACTGAACGAATACATATCCCACTACGAAACACTCAACTATGATCACGAGCACATCCGAGCTAGTCACAATAGAGCGCGACGATCAGTGACCAAAGATCATTTTGTATATTTAAAGTTTGCATCACATGGAAGAGACTTCCATCTAAGATTAAAGCGTGATTTAAATACATTTAGCAATAAGTTAGACGTGAGTATTGCTAATATAACAATTAAATAGAAGACAATTTTAAGCAATATACTTATTTCCATTTACAGTTTTATGATAGCAAGGGCCCCATTGATGTCTCCACGGATCATATCTATGAGGGCGAAGTGATAGGGGATCGTAATAGTTATGTATTTGGTTCCATACACAATGGGGTATTTGAGGGTAAAATTATAACGGAACGTGATGCCTATTATGTTGAACATGCCAAACATTATTTTCCCACAAATCGCACGGCGACAACACCGACAACTCCGTCGAAACTCTCGACAACGACATCCACCCCAAGGAGCACCATAAAAAATACACAGCCAACACGGCCTTTGGGCCCCCAACAACTCAACAGTAACAACAACAACAGAACTGCCTTCGATAGTAAGACAGAAAACTTTATAAAGAAAATTGCTGAATCCACAACGGCGTCACCGGACTCGTCGTCGTCGTCGTCAACAACAACATTCCCACCCACAACGGAAAATTCCCACGAGGAAAAGGAGGATAATGCCGAGGACGGACTTGATTTTCACTCCATTATCTATAAGGAGTCACATGTCGAGGACGCCTACGAGAATGTGCGCGAAGGTAAGTCGAAATAAGTCCCCTCTTCGCATCGCAGTTGCTTACTTGCCGATGCAGAAATGAAAAATTCCCTCGCACATTGTTAAATGTGATTTATTTGGCTGGCATCGTCAGAAGTTCCAAGCTTTTCATCCTACACCCTCGCATCCAAGTCAACCTTGAAATTGTTTGATAACATTTCGTTGCTGTTTTGACACCTGAGTTATGACAGTCGCGAGTGACTGCTAATCATTTTTGTTATGCTCATCTCCCGTGTAGCCCGTCGGGTTGTCAACTGGCTCAAGGATGGCTGGCGGCAGGGACTGGATATAGAGGTAGCTTGGGTTCAGAAGTTGTTCAGCTTAACAACTTGTTTACCGGAACGTTGAGCTGTGCCAGTGTATGAGAGCTCCTGCAATGTCAAAGTTAAAGTTGCGGTTTAATGGAACTTTTAAGAACTAAGAAGTATTCAGTATTTTTGTGGATCCAACTTAAAATTGAATGGTTTTTTGAAACCACTTAAGTAGCCCGGGATGGACCTGTAGTTAGCTCTTTTAGCTCGTAAAGCACTGTGCCCTAGGAGATACATTTTACCATATATATCCTCTAAAATTTGACAATTGAAATAGAGATAGAACGAAAATAAACTGCCAGCGGCTATAGTAACTTTAACCCGTCAGCAACGCACAAATCGAACTGGCAGGAAAAACTCTCATTCTAATGGAAAAAAGGCCGCGTTTTGCAAAGGTTCATGCAAAAAGACATCCGAACGACTTCATTTTAAGAGCAAGCCATGCATGAAGGGAATAAAAGGAATATTCCCTCGCCGGTTCAATGGTCAATTTTGTATGCAACCCGGCAACAATGGCACAAGCGAAGAAGGTGTGCCCACCAGACCCGTACACTCGTACGTAATATCGCTGCAACAATGACACTGACAATGAAAAGTTGCACTTGCAAACAGAGAAAAAATGCAGCAGCAGCCAAGAGCGGATGCATCGTCGTTGTTATTGTGCAGGCGGCACCACCGACAACTATGACGACATCGGGTTCCAGCCCGATGGCTGATTCACACAAAAGCACTGAAAGAAAATTCAAGCACTCACTTTGTACTTTACCTTAAAATATAGTTTTCTTTTATAGGCATTTTTACAGCTTTCTATATTTCGAATGTTCTTAAGTCCAAAATTTGTTTACTGAACAAATTCTTAGTAGTATTGACGACAACCAACTCAATACAAAACTGATTACTGAGTTCTTAAAAAATAATTATACTCTCAGCTGATGAATCTGATGGTAAAATCTTATAGGGAACATAAAAACAAAGCCCCCATTTAATTCGCTCTTTCTTCCTATTCTTTTTAAAGAAATACAAGAGAGTCCGGATGTAGGTCTATACCTAGCCCAAAGAATTTGAGATCAAGGGTATAAAAATAGCATGGCGTTGCATGTCTTCCAGGATTACAAGCTTTCGTTTTTCCCCAAGCTAAGCTTGCATATTCTTCCAAATTCTAAGGAACTTGAACCCTTTTTTCAACATTTGCCTTTTTAAATATTTCTTACTGTGCACAGTCAGGTTCCCACAGCCATTGGTAGACAATGGGCGACTGCCACGCCCATATAAAGTTGTCGCTGCAACTGTTTTTGCAACAAAAGAAGTGGAATCTAATGCATAGCTAAACAACTGAAATGGGAGCAGCAGCGGTATGTTTTTTGGCGAGCGCTTTGCTGACCAACTTTTTTCGACAATTTACCATTGTTGTTGAATGCAAAAATTGTATGCAATTTGGCATTCCCACAGCGGCCCCACAAATACAAACACACACACATGCCCAGGGAATCGGCACCAAAACACTTGATAAAACTATGGTCAGGGCAGCGTATTTAGTTGAGTTGTTTTTTTGCTTTGCGTTTGGGGGCGTGGCAAATTCCCTTTAATGAGCTTTACACCCTTGTGTTCACATGTCAAATTAAGCAAGTTAATTTATTTTATTGGAGTTATTGGAGAAATTGAGTGTTGTTTTTAAATATATTTGAAATTGACTGGCATATTCTATTAATTACATTTTGATACCTGTTAATTTTGGAACAGAAGCTTGAGAGATTTTTAACGAGGTTATCAAATTGAAATCAGACGTTTTGAATGGTGGAGTATTTATATTTCTACATTCTCTTAAATTCCCAAGTTAAGTTGTTCACACATGAGTGCAATGTGGCTACTTAATAAAAACCTTTTAAGGAAAAAGTGGAAAAGACTAATTTCAAATTCTATTTACGAGCTTATTTTCTGGTCTGGTCCACGTCCTCAATTCCATACATTCTTCTCACGGACTCCCTTTTCTTAACTTTTTCAACGCTATCCACTGGCTGCTGGGGCAGGACCGCAACTGTGTCGCGAGGTGTTTACGTTTCTTAACTTATCAGAAGCTGTTTCTGCCCCTTTTAGCAATCTCGCACTCCCCGCCACACTTTTAATGGCATTTTAGCAGCATATTAACTTTTGTAGTGGAAATGAGCAGTCGTCGACGACGGACCCTAGATTACATTGTTGGAGTGTACACATTCGCTCACTCACTCGAACGTGGCAGCAGCGGGGGTGCGTTAAGTGCGTGTTAAAACCGACCAAGCGGCGCACGCACATTGCTTATCCGCCCCTACATCCCACATCCCACATCCCACACCCCACCCCCACTCCATGCACCCTCCTTATTTACCCCTTCGCTCGCTGGCTCTAGCTGCTCTAGGAACGGAGCGTGAGCACAGCGACCCCTACGAAGCAGCCAAGGGGTTAACATACGCCACAACACAAGTACTCAATTACACTGGCCAGAAATCCCCTTTATAAAGTGTGAGGCAGACTACAAATTTAATAATTTTCTAATTAATATTTTATTTTGTATTCTTTGATTTTGTATTATCAACAAATTAATATGATTTAATATATAATTAATATTAATATATATTGACGATACTAATTTGATTCATTTGTACGATAGCTTAACTAGAAAGTAGTAATGAGGGAAAATTTCGAAAACGTATCGATATTTGAAACGAAAGTCGATATCTAAATCTATATTTGCGTTAATTCTATATTTTTATAATTATTGCTACAAATCTGTGATATATATCAACTCAATATATTGGAAACAATTAGGAAGTCTACAGCCAAAAGCATTCTGGTCATTAAAAAACAGGTATTAAATTGTTTTTGAAAATTATGAAAATTCTTATTACAAATTATGAAAATTAATTGAACAGGATAAAAGGCAGCAGAGTATACAAATGAAAGCAAATGTTGCTGAGAACATGTTCTGTAGCAAACAATTGTTGCCGAGACATTAAAAAACATCCTACTTCTGTGTTTTTTTTTGCGCACTTATCGAAAATATCGAAATTTAATCGTTAAATTTTAACGATTGTTTTTGTCGATAAATTAAATCCACATTAAAATGTCCAACAGTCGAAAATAAATTTAAAACTTCTTAGTTTTTTTCAGTTCTCCTATGATTTAAAATAGTTTACTCCGTTTGATTTCCTCTCAGTGAATCCGAGTGCAGCCTCGCTCCTGCTGATGCTGCTGCTGCCTGGAAATCACAATTTACACACAATGTTGTAATATAATTTTTGCACAGCGAAACACTGGGCAACTCGAGTGGCACATTGTGTGCTGGCGTCACTGTTGCTCCTTATACAGTACTTTGCTGGATGCCCCGCACCTCCCACTCCCCTTCCGTTTATCCTTTGGGACCTTGAGTGCATTGACCATGCCTGTGGGAACTTTATGCGCAGTTGCTGCAGCTGCCATAAATGCAATGTGGCTCACACTTATTTACGACTATTTGATTGCACTCGCTAACGTTATGCTAATTTATAGAACAATTCCCCTTTCCCGGGCAGACCTTTTTGGGCCCATTATGAACTCTGTGAATAAATGTCAGTGACACGCAGAAGTTTTTAACTCATTTAACTTTGAATGGTCGAAATTCAGCGTTAAAACTGGTATGAACAAGTAGGTCAATAGCAGTAGCAATACCAGAGTTTAAACCAAAAACTATTAAATAATAAACTCGATACTGTTAGGAATTTATGCAAAATCTGTAAAGTTTCTAATAAAAATGAATCGATAAACTAAAACTATTAGTTTTTCGTGTCTATTTGGAGTAATTCTGACCGACGAAGTGATTGATTTAAACTTTATCCGGCGAGGGGCTGCCGTGCTCTTCGTTGTGCTATGAATATGTATCAGCCAACGAAGCATGAAATAAGCACCCAAAAATACATAAATACAGGATTTACGCCGCGTTTCGATAACGATGATGACGATGCCGTCGGCAGTGTTGACGCTGGCATAACATACAATAATTTCCGGTATTTGATAACAGCAACAACAGCAACAGCGGCAACAACAAGGGAGACGAAGCGACCCTGTTCGGTATGGTGGAGTATGGAGTTTGCAATTGTAAACAAACAATTTCATGCTACGCTGCGCAAGAAAGTTCTCCCCTCGCCGCCTGCCATTTCACTACCCATAGTTCTATTGAAAACCCCCTTTCATAGTGGTATAAATACACAAAAAAGCAGCCCAAAATTGACAAGCGACAGTCAGGGCAGCCGGGCTACACTTTTTTCTCTGTCCGTTATATTTCTCCTTTCAGTTGCTTTGATACCTTAAAATTCGATGGTTATATTGGTTTATTCCTTTTTTCAAATCATAAACCGTTTTCTCAGAATAAACTTTAACGAAATTGTTTATAAATTAGCAGATATTCCCAATATTAAAATGTTGGCTCTTTGTTCTTTAATCGTCCTTAAAAATGAGAACATTTTGCTAATCTTATTAATTGTAATTATCATATGTTATATTACCGAAGGCTTCAAGTTTTCGCTGGTCATTTAAGTTGTAGTCTTTCTTTTAGATTTATTTTAAATTATATAACATTTTTAGAATATAGTCTGTATTATTTATTTATTTGCTACCTTCCAGGGTATTAGGTAGGCCTCATCTGCTGATTTCTTATCCAAATCAAACTGCACCAGGCCAATTTAATTGGCTACGCTGCCGCCGGCTGAAAGGGATCATGAAGAGGGCGGTGTGGGCAGAGATATTGAAATCAAATTCAGTCACACAATGGCCTTCGCCTGCGATGGGGTGCTCCTTCCGATGGCGTGGGCTGAACTCTCGACCATGTCCCGCTGCGGTTGGATGAATCCATTTTGCATGCGTGGCGACATGTGTCAACTTCTATTAAGTTAACGCTGGTCATTCAACCCGTGGTCACAGACAGCTTGCTGGGCTGGTCCCCCTCAACCCGCAGGTTTTCTAGCTTTGCGGTCAGCAGAAATGTATAGGCGGTGGCAGTGGAGCTTCGGCTCGTCAAGTTGGTTCCTATGGAAAGAATATACTTACCTTTGTTAAATAAATTTAAAATTCAATGCGAAAAATTAAAGATATAAACAAGATATAATCAAGTAAAACTTTAACATATTTATATTTATTCATATTATATCTCTATCGATATATGAGCAGGAAGTCTAAAATATAAGTAAATCGATATTTTAACGCAATAATATATTAGATTAACTTTGATGCTAAGAAAAATTTACATTTTGTTGATGTAGCAAACCTAAAGCTTATAAAATACACCTAAAAATAGGGATGGCAGAAAATATTTATGTATCGATACGGAATCTCGATATATTAATTTATATTTCAATGTTATGAAATACATTAGATGAATCTGTAATTTGTTTATAATACAATTTCGTTATATCAACGTTTACGATAATTTCCATAAGTCTAAAGAGTGCAATATATATTATAGATTTTTATGTATTTGTTTAATAACCACTCCTACCCAGAATCATTAATTAATTGATGTGTCAATTCTAAAAAGTTATTGGCCCTAATTCATTAATTAATAAAATTCAAGAATGGCATTGAACAATCGAAAATTTTGCGATTGTAACGTTAACGAGCTTCCCTTTGAGATAATCGGCTTATAATTGACCCAAATTAGTTACCGTACCCCCAAGCTTGGCAATGAATTGTTCACCGACCATCTCGCCCCAAATGAGAATCCGAAAATGCAAATCACCGACCATGCAACCGCAGTCAGTCAGCTTCCTGTCTATTACATGGAAAGGGCAGCCACTCCAACTGGCCAAGCTAATTACAAATCAGCTCCCCAGAAATGGGTCATCTGCATCGTTAGCTCGTCAAAACGGCAGCAGCTGAATCTCAATTCGAATCTGAATCTGGCCATCTGGCCATCTGACCGCATAATTACAATACAAGAGTCAACAAAAATCAAGTGCACACACATGCGGATGCGTGTTGAAAAAGCGCAACAACAAGAGCAATTAGAAGTGATAAATTGCAAAGGGCCGTTGTAACACGGAAAAGTTAAAACTGCCAGATATACATGCAGATGTTCGTTGCTGTCCGATGGGTATTAAATTTCAGAAACTGTTTTAATTATTCTCATATATGAGTTTTGTTTGGGGTTTTTCTTATCTTTTTAATTGAGCATTTCGTGCAGTCTAAGGGTATATTTTAAGGGTAATTGTAACCCTAAATAATAGCAAAACTTATTATGATCTTGGAACCAAAAGAGGGCAATAAATGCAGACAAGGTGTGGCCTACTGCTTCATTGGCACTGAGGTTATTCTAAAATCAGAAAACTCCTTTTGTGATGTCTGTTTTCTGGGGCTCAATTTACTAAAGCGAATATCTTAAATCACTGATAAAGGAAAGAGTATCTCGTTGCCTGCCGACTAGACACATTGACATCCCGTCTTGTTTTTAGCTGACACGATGAAAATTTGTATTCCACTCACTTTTTTCGCCAGTTGTCTGGAAATTGTTGTTTGCCAACCGCACAACAATTGCATTTGATAGAGAACCAGGTCCCCGTCCACCGCCGCAGCTATGGAAATTGCGGTTAATTGAATTCACTGAACAGGGTTCAGAGCCGTCTGCTCCTGCCGTTGACCGCCGCCCCATCTGTATTGTATATATTGCCCCCCCCAGCTGCCAGCGCTGCCACCCCAACCGCCACCACCACAGCCATATGTGAAAATTAATTGAAGTTTTTCAGTTTTATGGGGTTCTGGAGCGCTGACCAACGCAGAACAGCGACAGTGTCAACGACAACTAAACTCTCGCATGACTAACTTTTTCGCTTCCCCTCAACTTTGTATATATGAGTTGCTTTTTATGGACGGCCCGAACTGTTTTTATGATCACCAGCTCAAAAAGTGTGCTGTGCGCTGTTTATTATTCGTACGCTTTACTTTTAATTGTCATTTGTCTAAAGATTAAAGATCATGAAACGTTGATATGCAACATGCCAACTTTGTGCATTTTATGTTTTGTAAAATTTATGCGTTCGCCTCCCTCTGTCAACTCGAAATGGGTTTTAAAATTACTGTCAGCTGAG
Source organism: Drosophila tsacasi (assembly GCA_018904565.1). Lineage (NCBI taxonomy): Eukaryota > Metazoa > Arthropoda > Insecta > Diptera > Drosophilidae > Drosophila > Drosophila tsacasi. The sequence goes on from JAEIHY010015913.1 coordinate 56,245, forward strand.
TATACCCTTTACAATTGCGGTTACATTGTAAGAGTATTTGCTTATTCGAGAGAATTAATTAATTATTAGATTAATATATAATAAATTTTTTATGCAATCTCTATTTGTAATGAATTAAAATTTAGAGCTAAACAATGTTTGTATATTATTTTAAATTTAATATGCCCACCAAGATTGTACAAATTCTTTAACAACTTACATGCTTATTCAAAAATTAAGCTTTTATGTACTCTGCCATATGCAAGATCATTAAATCAAGATTTAAGAATTTGCATCGTATTTTATTTGTATATATTTAGTTGTGCTAATGTTTCGAGGTATCTTTCTTTTAATATTATTAATATTTTAAGGTTTGAAATTAACATTTTTGATAAAATCAGAAATTAATCCTACTCATAAATATTTCACATTTTAAAATGCTTCATTATTTTGAGTTGCATATAGAATATAAACAAATCCATTTTGATTCATAAATTGTATCCAAATCCAATCTTCCTACATAAATACTGTATGACTGCTATTGTATTCTGTTTCATAGTGTTTCCTAGAAAGCTCTTCTTGGCACCTCCTCTCGTTTCGCCTGTCTGACTTTCCAGCACCCGTCTCCTTGCTATGCACTTCGTTTAGTTTTCCTGAGCGTACCCCTTTGTTTGCCGTCTTTCCAGTGCTGTTGTCGCTGCTCAGACGGTGTGGCGTGAAAATTTAAATTAGATTTTAAAATTGAATAAATGTATGAGCAAATGAAAATGGGCCATAAGCAAGGCATGTCGCGCTCCTAGCCAGCTTCCACCTCCATCTGACCTCGCCCACGACCCTCGGAATTTTCAGAGCAGCGAGCGTGAAAAGATTTCGCAACATTTAAGTCGCTTTTAATGGCTTTTTTGTCGGGCTGCCCTGGTGGCATCGTCATCATCGCATGGCTCACCTGACAGCGCGACTCAACTCCGGGCCATGAAATCGTGTTGCCCCTTCAACTCGGTTTTGTTTTTCGACGGCTACGTATTCGGAGTGGAGTTGCAGCTTGCAACTAGATTGCACATTTGCGTTGGATGCCACTTTGATTGAATTGCCGGAATGCTACATTTCGGCGAATTGGGTTGTTATGGTCGGCGCTAATGTTCTCTCTGTTGATCCCAACATGGCACAATCTGTCACCATAATCGGCAGCTGTGCGTATGTAGTCTTGTAATAATGTGGGAATGTATCTTCTGTTGTATTTGATAAAATTTGATAGAACATCTCTTTTGAATTCTTAATTCTACGTATATGGACCACGTTAAGAAACAGCAGTATAAGCCAAATCTCTTAGTAATTCCAAGTTTTAAGATACTAAATAGTTTATTACCTGAGCTACACTTCTATTGCAATTAGTCTTATAAATATTATAGTTACTTAAATATTTATTATTCGATTTCCTCGATTTGTGCAGAACAAAAAAACCCAGTTCACAGTTCACAATTAAATACATTTTTATGCCCAGAAGACCAGAGTATTTGGCATAAATTGATAAATATTTTATAGTGCAGTTTTTCGAAAATCCACTCTTAACAATTAAAAGAACAGAGTTCCAAAAATAACAAAGAATTTTTTTCGATACCTTGTAAATTAAAATACTTACTGCTAAAAACGCTACATAAATAAATAAATACATATATACGTAATTATAATATTGTATATATAAAATATTTTTGTTTAATAAACTTTTCGAAAGATTTGTGCCCAACATTCATATTTTATTTTATTTCTAAGGCTTGCTATCAAAGTACACGCAAAAGATTGTTTCCAGATAAGCTTTCTACCCTTCTTTATATTGTTTCAATTAATTATTGATTATTTCCGTTAAGCACTTATTCACGACTTGGCTAATACGGTAATCAGCTATAACGGAAGAGGTTTGACAAGGATTCGGGTCCCTGTCTATGTTAGCCTTCACATTTAAACGATAACCAACGAAATTCTGTTAGCCGGATCCCACATTTTGTACAGCGAGGGTAGAAACCGACCCTTACTTGATTATTTCGACAAATTTATAAATGATCCATCGACATATCGATATTTCGAGTAGACAACATTCCTCATTGAATGGAAAATGCGGATTACCGCAAGCGAAATAGCATGCTGCGAACAACCGTTACCAATCAGATCAGGACGGAATGAAACGGTGCAAGGATTTTAATCACGGGATGGAATGCGATGAGGAGGAGCGAGTGGGAGGTGGCAAGGTGGATGTTGAACAATTCAATTTACCACAAACTCGTTATTTTGGGGAATCCGGTCGAAGCCTCATGATTCGTTTCCCGTAACTCGGAGCCCGGGTTCGCAGCCGTGTCCGCTGCTCCGGACCTGAACACCGGACAGCTCACAACCAATAATTGTTGCCGACGGCCGTTTCCCAATGCCTCCGCCTCTGCCTCCTCGCTGGGTGCGGGGTGCAAAATGTATTTAAAATCTGTCCCATCAACGAAATGGTGGGACATTTTCTGGTTTTCGGTGAGTCCGCCGCTCTTTGAAACTCGGTGCCACCCTGCCCTGACCTCTTTGATATTTATGCAAATGTTTGGCTGCAGTGCTGCCAGTCTCTCTTATCCGAAAGGGCCAGGCGACAGAAGTGCAGTGAAGTTGGGTTGGGGTGCGTTGCGGGTAGATGAAAATGGGTTTCAAGATTGGGATTGAGGTGTCCATGATGTCGAATTAATTGTTGCTTTACTTACCATTTTGCAAATGGTTGAAATGACTCTTTAATTTAATGATAGATTAAAGCACACAGCTCCCCTTTAAACCGTTCCTCTTTAAACCGTTCCCCTTTAAACCGCTAAACCAATCATGAGTTAAAGACGACTTTACCGACCACACGGCGTATGCATAATCTGCCCAAATGAAGATGAGGCGAGGTCCCGAGCGAGACTCCTTGGAAACATATTTGGAACATGACAAACACGAGAAAGAGCTGCAAGTTGTTGCCAATGTCTTGATGCATAATTCGTGGCGAATCCGGCCGGGATGACTGCCTGCAGTTGATGTCCTTGCAACAGCTGCAAAAGCAGACGAAATTTAAACAATTTTAAAATTTACAACAGACATGCCACACTTGGCCTTGCTCCTGCCCAAGCCCAGTCTTAGCCCCCTGTGGGTCCAAAATATGCATAAATCTTGTGTTGAAAATTTATATTTACATTTTGCTCGTGCTATTTAACAACATTTGGTCAGCTAGACCGGGCCAGAGCGGAGGCAGGCACATTATAAGGCTTCCTCTGCTCTGCCCTGCCGTCCCCCGAGTTTCTGCGGCTTCCAAAAGTTTTGCATTTTAGCACTTTGCACTTGTTCATCGAGTTTGGGAGGATGTTGCTGCAACTTCTACTGCTGCTGCTGCAGCTCCTGCTGCTGCTACAAGTTGTTTGTTTTATTACAAGTGCCAAATAATTTAACTGCTAAAATATTAAATTTCTGTTTGAATTGTCGCCTGTGTGCATGTGCGGCAGCCATGCAAGTTCTTCGTCTGACGCCATGGCCAATGGTTATAAATTTGCTAGTGACCAACCGCCTTGGGAGCCCGGTGTCAGTTCAATGGGCCATTTGGGGAATCTGTTTGTCCATACACACATCCATAAATACGCACATGTTTGGTTTAATTAAAAGGGGCTTTACGTCGGGCAGCCGGGCCAAACATGCGAGCACAAACAAATAGACAAAAACACATAATTTGATGCGGGAACAGTGGCATAAATAAATGCACGACACTGCCAGACAGTGCCTTCAATGGTCTCTAATTAACATAGATCCCACACTCGGAGCCCGTCCTTCGGCAAATCTACGGCCAAAAGTGGGCGGCAAGACAATCTGGGATCGGCAGAGACGAGGCGGCCGCAGAAGGGAGGCCAGGCAATGAACACTTCATTCAGTGAGTTTGAATTGAAGATTGCGGTTAGTTGAGTCCACTTCACAGACATAACCACACACTTCACCAAGAGGGAGAGACACCGGTAAAAATCGGTGGTCAAAATATACCACTGATTTTGTGTAATCTGTAAGTTCCATATCCGTTTATTCATATTATTTATCTTATATTGTTTATGCTCTAGCTTCATTTAATGGTTTTACCGTGATCCGAGGTCTAGTTTTGCTCGATTATATATACTATATTCCGAGACTTGAATTTATATCACACACAGATCATTGTAGCAAGTTTAACGTTTATTCAGATGCGTTTTAATCGGCTTCCAACAACTGATGTAGAATTTGTTGCTCCCCTCATTAGTGCATTATTTAAAATACCGTATTCCAACATCACGCCTTGTGAATTTTCGAATATCTTTAGTTTTTTTAAATGTTGAAGAGTCAGCTGTGAAAGTTTATATTTCTCTCTCTTTTCTGAACCACGAGTTCAGATCAAACTCTCCACTATATTGTATATATTTCAAGTTCCTAAATCTCCTGATGAGGTAACGCTATTAGCAGATCTCTTTACTAACGATTAATAGTTCTTTTTCATTTTCTAAAGCATAGGTTTAATATTTCATTAAATTAAACTAACAAGAAACCTATAGTTACTACCATTCCTGTGACACTTGTAATTTTCAAACAACAACCATGGCTACGTCAAGCATCGATTATGGGAAACACCCAACAAAAGCGAAGGATAGAAGGGACGCTCAAAATGAAAGGAGTTGTTTAACCGCCCACCGGCTGTCATGTGGTCTTTTTTAAGTGCTTTACGGGTTATTTTCGGGAACATTGGTGGGCGGCGTTTCCGAGGTCTGACAGATACTCGATAATGACGATGACAACGACTATGTCACCTCCGTTGTTGAATGTGGATGTATGAGTATCTGCTTCCAAAACATAAAAGCTCACCCGCAGGAGCAGTCTGGCTCTCGGGAGCTCAAATAGAATTTGAAATAAACAAGTTTCCGAAAAACACAAGTATTTCTAAGGGTAATTCGGTAAAAGAGAACAATTGTTGACAATGTAGACATGTCTTGAAATGCAAACCCTAATCCAAATGTTTATACGAATTTAAAGAATATATATTCTCAAACATGACTAGAATACACACACATTCCTTGTGCAAGTTGCGGCCTTTTAAAGCCTTTGCAATGTCATAAATGCCAAGACAGAGAGCATAATGCACTGCTCAACAGTAGATTACGTTGTAGAACCTAGAGACAGTCCATAAACCAATTTTGTCATGAAGATTTCACTGCTCATTGAGAGCCCAAGCTTCCAGCACCGACCATCTTTCTGTCCATCTTTATTTTGGCCACCAGACCTGGTACGTCCTCTTTTGGGCAAATGGACAGGAAACTCCCTTCTGGCCATCTTTCAGTTCATCTCCCTCTGGCAGAGGGCCCTGCTGGAACTGCAACCCAACCGGCAAGTAAATATTTCCAGTTTTCGGCCACAAATGCAATTGGGCTTGATGATATTTGTTGCTTCCGTTTTGGTTTGCAGCTGAGGAAATTAAGCTTGTGCTGATATTTTGTACTTGTTATTTTCTTCGGGCTCTCCTGCACAATACACTGCTGAGAAGTAGGTCTTACTTTGGGCTTACCAAAATTCAAATTGTGGCTTAAAGAGTAATTTAAAACAATGAAAAACAAATGTTCAATATCAAATGTATTTAATTATCTTTTTATATAAGGGAGATCTTTGTAACTTATGCTCTTATATAGATAGCGATTTAAAGGAAAAGTCATTAGGGATACAGATGGTATACAAGTGTTATCAGAGCATTTTCCGAGGCAATTTAAACTTAAATTAAATTTATTTCTCCATGTCTTCAGCTCAACTCTCCCTTCACACACACTCTACTTTGTCAATCACTATCTGCTGGGCCATAAGTCCGTGCTAACCAGTCTTCTTCCACCTGTATACACGTAGGTGCGTTGGCTTTCGGGAGGGAACAAACCGCATAAGATTCCCCATTTATTTTATGGCCGAGCTGCATGCAATGAAAATTCCCAACAATTTGGGAGCTCCGTTAGAGACCTACGGCAAATGTTGCCCACATTCCCCGTTGAGCCCAAAGCTGGGTGGTGTTTCAATATCCCCGCATTAGAACATTCCCCGCTGTCTTATCAATGCCAGCCTCGGGCATAGAGCTCCGAACATACTTTCGTTTAAAATTCCTGCAAGTATTCAAGGGGCTTTCCTTCCCCACTATGTGCACTCCCCGGTACAGTACGGTGTGAGTGTTCGTGTGTTTGTGTCCGATGTCAGGCGGATGCACTATGGATCAGCCTAACACATTTCGTGGAAAAAATGATTAAGTTTGTCAATTTTAATGATATCAACTTGAAGCTTTACCATTCGTAGTTTTTTAATTATAGACAAAGATACTGGATGACAGTTATCCCTTTCAGGCAAATATATTGTAAACCTTTGATAGGAACGACAGAGAAAAGAGCATATTCACTGTTTTTATTTTGGCAATTTCATACAAAAGGAAATTGTTTTTTATGCCTATCCAAGAAACGTGATGTGTTAAGTGGCAATTGTTACTATATGCAAATAAACAAGTATTACATTCTTTATAAATATAAACCGGTTCCACAGTGGGATTAGGTGGGTGTCTATGTTAACACCTTGTCGAAAAATGAAGTTTCAAAGTTGCAAGTAATTAAGATAAACTTAAACACCAAATTAAAATACTATAACAATTGAAGACTATTAAAACTATAAAACAATTTTGTTTACAAATTAAATTAGTCTTAGTTTTTTTTTTTTTTGTTTTTTTTTAATTTATGGAAAGTTTAAAGAATATAAAAAACTTACTTTCACAGCTGTGTTCGTGAGGGTGGCGTCATCAATGAACAGTTTTGCTATGCCATAGTGATGATCACTCTGTTTCAAAAACGTTGAGCCCAGAAATCACTTCACTTGGTTAACTTGTGTTGTGTTTTGTCCTGGAAAAGTGTTGCACTGAACCATAGTGCTCTCTCTGCTTGTCCCAGTGGAACTTTGTGCTTTGTGTGACAACTCGACATATTTCTCTTGGTTTTCGGGACCCCACTTCCCCGGCACAAGGCTGCGCTTGTTGATATTGCACTTTGCCTTGCATGCAAAATGCTGCCTACAAGTAGGCGAAGCAGCTGCCAAGCAAAGGAGCAGGTCAAAAGCCAAACAGTGGCACTACCGAATGAACTTTTCTAATTCCACGAACGTAGCCTGAGCCAGAGCTAGAGCCAGAGCTCCTTACCTAACCCCTTTTAACAGGCTTCATGGCATCCACAGGACCAATCGGAGCGGCCGAGTAGCACAGTCCTGTGGCTCGTTTTTATTTGCCTGGCAGGAGACTGGAAATTATTCTGTCGTTAATTAGTGCCCGATACTGAGCGGCCCATACATTTGGCTTATTTCTACCCCATTTGCACGCAGACGACGCAGCTCGCCTCTCTCTCTCTCGTTTAGGAGCTTTTCTTTTTCATGGGGCTGAAAGTCATTCCATAGGCCATCATCATTGTCATCGTCATCATCGTCCCTGTCATCGGTCGACTTCAGTTTGCACTTGACCACAAATTGCTTGGCTACCGTTTGCTTTTGCCTTCTAACTAAGCTTTTGTCGTTCAACTTCAACGTTCATTCGCACAGATACAAATTTTGTTTATCTTGTGCTGGCACTTGAGTTGAGCTGAGTGCAAAGTTACGGACGGATGTTCGCAGGACGGGCATCGGGGATGCGGATGCGGATATCGAGCGAGGCCTTAACAGCTGCGGCAATTAGACTTCTACCTGCCCGAAATCCCACCCTGGTCATCCACCTTTCGTAAACTCTGCATTGAATAACTTGATTCGAGTTGATTGAGACAGTTTGTGGCTTTGCCAACGTGCGGCAGTCAAGATTTTTTCCGATAAGAAAAGCAAGGCACTTTGTTCTTAAAATTAATTGAGGGACATTTATTTGATTTGAGTTTGCCGAGTTTGTCGAAGGCTTTTATAGTCTTGAAATATTCTCAAAAGCTTTTCTAAATATATCACAAATTCATATTAAAAGGCGAGTAAAAATAGATTGTTATAAAATAAACTAACGATTTATTGAAATTTCAGTACAATCGATTAATATGGGTTATAAATGCATAAATAATGACTAAGATGGTTAATTGTGATTAAAGCCCAATTGCCTCAATTTTTAGAGGTTTTATTTTGAAATCGCAGTGCTGAAAATGCTTCCACCTGTCATTAGCATTTGTATCTGTCTCTACTTTAATCATAAGGATTTTCCCACAGTCGACTGTATCTTTTATAATTGTTTTTCATGTAGTTCTTGATCCCAAGTATGTATCCCACACTAGGCGTGCAAGTATAATTTATACATTTGGCCTCATTCACTTGTAGTACATATGTATGTGTTATAATTTCGATCAATGTATTTCCTATTTATGGGTTTTTCTTCGACATAAGCAAAAAGAAAAGCGGAAATGAGAAACGGGAGCGTGTTTCATTCATTCAAAAGAAAATAGGGAGGGGAAAAGCCGCCCAGAAAAACTAATTTGTATTCGGAAGGCAACGGATGTCGCCAACGGTCGGCGTTCGGCCAACGGACATACACTTTTTCCGTCTGACACTTTGTTTTGCTTTGGCCATGGACGCGCTCAAAATGCGTAATCTGTTTCTTGGCGACGTGGGTTCCGTGAGTGTGGCTTTATGCGAAAGTGTCAAGGCGCAGGTGTTGCCGGCGACAGTTTTTCTGCAAAAGTGTGACAACGACGGAAGGCTGTCGCCATGGACAGAGAACATTAGTTATCCGTGAGGTGGCCAGGTTGTAGGTCATGGAAGTAGCCCTAAGCCATGCTTTTTGCAGTCAAAGTGTTCAAGGCGTTACCAGGCGAATCTCATAACTCAATTAGAATTCTTAGTGAAAAGTTAAATACCTTTTCGAAGAAGAGGAAGTAAAATATGTAAGTTTCGGTTAATTCTTTAAAAGAATAGAAGCATTGAAATCCTTCCACTTGTAGGCAGCTTTGAAAAAATTGTACATTTAATATTGTTAAAGCCAAAATCACAGCCACCCTGATTTTTTGAAAACAATTGCGCAAATTAAAACATTTTTAATTAAAGCAAATATAAAAAAGCGGCAATTGTCGCGTAAACAAATTAAGACTAAACTGGCAAAGCGGCCATATCGCTCAAGAGGGCAGGGGCTGAATAAACAACAAAAGAAATGATTAAATAAATAAACAAAACAGCAGCGCGAACGGTAACAACGTGGTAATCAAATCATTTACAAAATAAAAGCAAATTAGGGAGAATTGTATGAATTTTGCTCTCCCAACAGCCGCGCATCGGCGGAGGCCGGGAGCATTCTGCGATGATTTCAGCTTGTTAATGCAAAAGCAGCGCCAGCAGCAAACACGCATGCGACACGCCCCTTTAATGTACGCCCCCGACTTGGCCCGCAGCGTTTATTGCGCCCAGTTGTATGCTATATAATTTGCGTGAATTTCGTAAGAGAAGAGAGTGTGTGGGTTTTATAATTTCGTCGGGGAATCGTTAAAGTTTAAGGTTGAAAAATAAATACAGAACATTTTGAGGCATACTTGATTTTCTTAAGGAACAAATTAATAAATACTTACATTTTCTTCATTTTATTTTTCTACAACATGACTTCTTTAAAAAAACTAAAACTTAAAATCTTACTCAGTACTTTGTCACTTTTAAATACCTCTCTTCGGCAGGGTATTCACAGTTTCGGTTGCAACTTTGCCGGCGAACACTGGTTTGTTCAAATATTTGTTGTACTTCTTATTCAGTTAAATGCCCTTTGCTGTATACTCCCTTTTTTCGCTTTTAAAGCGTCGAAATTGTGTAAGGCGTCTGCTATGCCCTTTTGGGGTGCTGATTCAGTTTGAGGTTCCTGGGGGGGTCGGCTCTCGAATGCTTCTTTGTGTGCCCCTGGGTGTGTGCTTGTATTTATGGCGTCTTTCGCCCTCAATTTCATTTGCAATTGAATTTGGGATTATTTTTCATTTTTGCTTGCGCATCTCACACATACACACGCCGAGAGTAAAGGCCACAAGTGGCCTGAATGGGTCCCTGGCCGTAATTGGGACAGGCAACTGGTTGGGGGCGGAAGCAATTGGGATCCTGGGATGGGAGCTGATGGGAAAAACCCGGCTACAAAAGCCGCTTGCATGTCTGAACGTCGTTTGTCTCCAACTCGTGCTGAATTTTTTCTGCTCTCGCTCTTATTTTTTTCACCAAGGGAACTCGAAGAACAAGGGCACGTTGCAATGGTTCGAGTGTTGGCAATAAAATCTTTTAAAAAATATATAAGACTAGCGTTTTTCTTTAAATTTAGTGTTGTCAAAACCCAGTTAACGTGCACTTATCAATACAAATCTTAGATTTATTGAACTAAAATTATACCATCAGCAGATATGGATATGTATATATGTTTACTCTATTGCACCGAAAGGACTTGTCTTAATGGTTTTCGATGATATTAATATTTACAGTATATGTATTAAAAATAACTCAACTGCAAGGTATCTTTATCTTCGGTGTTATGAGCAAGCTCCTTTTTTTTTGAAGGACTATCAGGACGACAAAGCCCTAAGCTGCTTTGAGCTTGGCGGGCAACGAAAGTTGTAAAAATCATCGAGCGAGTGAGTGGGCGCGTGTCTTACGTTCGATTGGCGCAACATGAAGAATACAAAATATAAATAATATAAAAAAAAGGCAGTGCACATGCAGAAGTACGAGGAACCTCGTAAGAAACGGGAAAAATCTTATTCAAGTGCAGGGGAGTCAATCTGAACTCCAGTTGCAGTAAAGATAACACAGAAGTGCACTTTAATCTTTGTGCTCAAATCTCGACGCAGTCAGGTCAAAGTAAAATTGAAGTGTCCTTCGAAGGATGCAGGGCTGGAACACGGAATGTGTCACACAAAATAAAGCTTGTGCTGAGTGCAGACACATATAATAAATCACATATTTTCGAATACCCTTTGAAAGGGTATTAAAAACGGAGGCGGGAGAATGCAAGACAGTTATGGAGGCTGATATGACCCGGCTGTTGATGCTGATCAAGAATATTCCAACTTAATCCTTCTAACTCTTAGGTTGTTGTTCAGATTGCTAGATGAGGCACTATTTTCATATGAAGATCCACAGAAAGTCTTTGAGAGCTCGAAAAGTCGGGGGATTCGAATTAAAAGTAATGGAACGTGCACTTAAATACGTTGGCGATGAACAGCGGTTGATTGGATTGCGACACGGTAGAGATCTTTAGTTGGAGGTGTTCTCTGGAGTCCAGCTCCCCGCTCCAGACCACAGATACAGATGACCAAGCTGGCCTGGCATAAAAACCGAAAATCAGACAACATCTTGGGGTAGGCGTCGCAGCATCAGATAACGATTGAGTGCAGCAGCCCCCGCATTTTCTTCGGCGAACAAGAGCCACTGCAACAATACAGCTGCCCGGAAAGTGGGAAAAACGAAAAGAAAACTTGGGCAAAGGCGTTGCAGCAAAATGAAATAAAAACGGGTCATTGGAGTAAGACGCGGCATGCAACAAAATGAAACAGAATGAGAGACATGAAGGGAGCTCGGCACACTCGAGGGGCTGCCTTTGATATGCAAATTGCATGCCACTGTGGATTTTCCGAGGGGCAGAGCATTTACGGAAGCTGTGGTCGCTGCTGCCTCTCTGGCTTCTCGAGGGTTTACGTATTTAGTGGCCCTCCCTCTATGTCTATGGCAGCGGCGTTTCCTGGGGAAACATTCCACCTGCTTCCGACAAGTCATATGCACTGCGGAAAATATGAAGGGCTTTGTCTAACCGATCCTTGGTGCATTTAAATAATAGGATGCCTTAAAATAAAGCCTTCCAAATGTGCGGTACTCCGCTGAAGATCCAATTTTAGTTGATTTGAATATATTTCTGTGGGCTTACTTGTTCTTGCAGTGCACGAAATTTGGCGTATATGGCGAGAGATAGATCGGCGAGCAACGTTGCCGTCCTGCACAGAGAAAGAACGGCAACGACGCCAAAATACTTGTAATAAAGACAAACAGTTTGGGAATGGGTAAATAAAATGCCAGCGCGAAGAAAACGAAGAAGAATAAGCAAATGCATAATGGTAATAGCAACAGCAGCAGCAACGGCAACAGGACCCACCAACGCCACTCGACCCCCCCCTCACTACTTGACACAATAGCATCAGCCAAATAAAAATTTATAGCTCCACTGAAAGCTGCAACGCTGCCACTGGGAGTGGGCTGCGCTGGACACTGCTCCTCGTCCGCGTCCTGGCGCCAGGACGAACATCATCCTCGGTGTGCCAGTGCCAAGAAGAATGCCGGCGAAGTGGGGAACCTTGTTGCCTTGTGTTATGACTTTCCAGCCATTCGGTTCTGGCTGGCTAGCTGGCGGAGTGGGTGCTCCAGGCGGGATGTGGCAGGGCGGGAAGGACGAAAGTGTTTAAGTAGCAGCCAAGCGAATAGCATGAAAAATGTTTAATGAAAAGCGCAGAGAGTGTATTTCAAATTGCAACAGATGAATATGCTTTTCTCGGGCTTGTCTGTTTCTGCTTATATGTATACTTCGTATTAATGTTTTCAACATGAAATCGGTGCATTGTATTTCTGTAGATTATATCGATATCCTGTAGTATAGACTTTAAATTGTTTATCGGAATCGAATTAAGGTGGAAAATTTGAGGGATAGCTCAAAGAAAAACAACTGAAGATGTTTTGTAAAATATACAAAACACTCTCTTTTCAATAGACCCCATTAGGTATGCTATAGATACCATCAAATAATTTCACAAATACTTAATTCTACCCGAAATTAAAGACTTTCAGGTGATAGCTTGCATAAATTTGTTCGTTTCACTGCCCCAAATTCGGGCTCTGGCTGCTCTGGCCGTAACTCAGAAGATTATTCGGGAAATGAATGTAAATGGCGAGGAGCATTGAAACCCTTGGAGCTTTTAAAAATGTGAACCACTCCTTCCTGCCCTGTTGCATTGCATTCCATTCCATTCCCCTTTGGTTTATTTAATGTTGACAATCGCGATGAGGGGTGAGAGAGCGAGCGAATCGCGTGCAAAATGCGTCCTCGGACTGTGGATAAAAGCCAACTGTGCTGTGGGAAAGGCAGCAGGAGCAGACCGCGTGGCGGCGACTGCGCTTAAACAATAAAACAATAAATTTTCATTACCGGCTCGGGGCTATTAACGGTTTCCGCTGGCCAAGACAATGCTTTTCAAAGAACCAGCCTCCGGCGGGCAGGAGCTGCAGCCCGACAAAGCTGTAAATATAATTGTTGATACACTTTTAAAGTGCAGCGCGGCGAAAATGAGAATGCAACACCTTTCCGCTGCGATTTTTCAACGCTTCAGCTTTTTTCAGCTACACCATTTATATTTTAAACATTTGAGTTTGGCATTTGCATTAACATTCTGGCATTTCGCATTCACATCTGTGTGCGGTTCTCGTTTTAATTACATTTTTTGTGGCTTTACTCGGCGAGGTCATAAATTATTTTTCCGCTGAATTCCAAAGGAACGGGGACCCCAAATGCCGGACTGCATCAGCAAATTAACATTCTTCTTTCTTCCATTTTTTACGGGCAGTACACCAACTTGCCTCCCCATTTATTCATTCTCCGCCTTTGTTCTGGCTTTGCAGGTCACGTGGCCGGCTGTGGCATTACGGACGAGGTCTCACAATGGATGGAGAACATACAAAATTCAGCCGTCGAAGAGCTGCCGGAGCCCATGTCAAAGGACTACCAGAAGCTCCACCGGAAGCAGCTGCACAAAAAGTCCGCCCCCCAGCAGGAGCCCCATCCGCATCCGCATCCGCCGAAGAAGTACATCAGCGGCGATGACGACTTCAAGTACCCCCACCAGAAGTACTCGAAGGAGGCGAACTTCGCCGAGGGTGCCTTCTACGATCCATCCACCGGAAGTCGCCTGGGCTCATCCGCCAACCTGGCCGACTGGCATCAGCTTGTCCACGAGCGAGTGCGTCGGGCCACCGACGGTGCTGGTGGGAGCGGAGCCACATCGGGCGGACCAGGACGGGGCCGCGAGGACAACAAGAACACCTGCTCGCTCTACATTCAAACGGATCCTTTAATCTGGCGCCATATACGCGAAGGAATTGCCGATGTAAGTCACATAAATTAAATGCTATACTCGTGATTAGGCCTTCTGTATTCCTTGAATTTAAATGTTGCCTGGATGTCGCAACATCCTTGTAGAACTCTTAAGTAAACTTATGCCTTATTTCTAGTAATGTTAGTAAGTAACTTTTCGGATTCCATTATATTTAAAAGGAACCTCAGTACCTCCAGTCGCTTGTCCTGCATAATATGCCAAGGATAAACAAATCACTTAACAATATAAAAGTCCTACCTTCAGCACGCGCGCCCACAAAAGTTTATCTCAGTATTCATGAATTTTGTATTTTTTGTTTACGAGCCAACAGAATTCGCTAGAAATTGAAGTACTCATAAAACAAGGGCGAATCTAAAGTTTCTAGATTAACACCGGCTCAGAGACACGTACCAACCAAAGTTATTATTTTTTTGTTTGTGCAATCTTTTTTAGTAGCTGTATATATGTAAAATTCGTTGGTGACCTACGCAATTTCTCTTAGGTTATCATGGTTTGCTGATCAAGACAACATGTCAATAACTAAATTAAAAAAAAAGAATAAAAATTTAAAAAAGGAAACCTTAATAGGGTAAAGAATATTTACTAAAAGTGCGCTCATTGATTATAATAATATATTTTAAAATGTAATCTTCAAAGGGGTAAAACATTAATTGTTTCCCCATGAATTTTAACGTTCTATTATTTTATTTATAAAATAGAATTCGATCTATCAAATCCCTATTACAATCTTAAACCTGTCCACCTAGCTTTGGGATTTTTGTGCAATCATAAAAATCCTTGGTGGCATTCCACGAAACTGCCTACTTTTTAGGGCATCTGCAAAAAGGAGCGAACATATCCTAGCAATCATCCAATCAGCTGACCTCCTTCGGCTCGTACAGCGTATGCAATCAACCGTTATGACCCGCAACCATCTCACTCTGCATAGATACACCAGCGGTCAAAAAGATATGGCGAAAATTGTGTAGTGCCTTGTTTTGAATTGTTTTATCCCGAATTATGAGAAAATACGAGGGTCGTTTGATAAGTCCGTGACTTTTTGTATTTGCCGCGCACTTGCTCTA
>JAEIHY010015915.1:1380-58049 GCA_018904565.1 Drosophila tsacasi
AACCCAGCCACGCCCTCAATTCCGCAGCATCGCACCGCAGCATTGTTGAATTTTCGGTTTGGCTGCAAAGTGATTTACGCAATTAAAATAATTTCATTCAAATGGTCTATAATTCAACTGGCATTTCCTGCGGTCGCTGTTGCGGCCAGTTTATGCTCGACCACATTGGCCCAGGCCACGCCCACTCTGTCCCCCGTTGACAATGTGTGACGCCCCCTTAGAAAGGCAAAAAACTTGTATTTTACACTCCTCTGCAGATAATCATATGTGCAAGTGGGATGCTCTGTAATCGTGGCGAATTTATATAGATTTTAAAAGCTCAAGATAGGACTTTAAGGGTATTCATTCTATATACTGGTTGAAATTAACTTAAAATAATTCTAGAAAATTATATATCAATCAATATAAATTCGTAATTTGTAAAACTTTACAAAACTCTATTAAAATATTTTATTAATAACGCTATCAGGATTTGATTTCCTCAAACTCAACATTGCATATCTTATAAAACTGTCAAGCCTTCTTTAATTCCAAAACCACTAATCAAGAACGATTTATAGCAAATAATCTCAAGGATTTAAATCTTAAAGTATATATCTTTAGTCAAAGCTAAACGAATAATAAATACATTAATAAATACATTAAAGAGAACACAGAACCTTTGAAGAGTTCCGAATAAATCGTTAATTAAATCCAATTCCATGAAACGCTATTTCCAAATGTCTTTCCAAATTTCTTAGAAGCATCCCTTTGCCCAACAAGTGAAAGCGTCTAAATTTCCCGGAAGTGCGCTCATTTCCGGCGACAGCCAGTAGCCGAACGCATCTAGCAAGGGGCATGCCCATTTTCAATAGACATTCCCCGTGCAACTGTCATCTGAGGAATTCAGGGGATTACATTGTAACGTACACATTGCATATATAGAATATGTATGTATGTAGATGGCATCTAAATTTTCAGTAAAATTAGCGTGCGAAAGCCGGCAAGGAATGCGGTCAAATGCGCGTGTGTGTATGTGAAATGTTTTGTCAAATGAAAATGTGAAAGCGAAAATTTGAGGTCTGTGGCGCCGCGGAGCCTGTTTTAAAACTGATTTTCGTTTGCCCTCCTGCTGGGCTCAAATCAATAACAAGCCGAAACAATGCACTGCAAAGAAATATATATAATTACATGAAATTAAATTAGAAAAATAAAACAAACATAAAACAAAAGAAATATATGATATATGATTTATAAAGTAAGTTGAAAAGGAACATTGATACAACATAAATTAAAAGTTGATTTTTCATTTTGGAATTTTGTATTTTATTTAAAAATACATATTTTTAACAGTCGTAATAATTTTCTACATTTTTTAATTAGAACTGTAAGCCTGAAACCTTTAGAATATCGGTTTTTAAGATACATTTTTCCCAGAAAACTTGATCCCCAATTTTAATGAGAATTCTATATCAACTTTAAGGCCAAGTGTGTCTATTTGGGCGGTTCCTCGATGCCTGTGGACAACAGAGGCAACAAATGTGTCTAATGGCAGGCATTAAGCTGAATCTATCAGGCCAAATTACATGCCCATGTCCGGGTCCGGGTCGGGGTCCATGTCCGTGTCCATGTCCGGGTTTTAGGTCTACGGGAGGCTCGACTTTGGCCAACAACAGCTTGGCACTGCGGTTGCTTAGGCAACCAGAAATTTGCATAAGCAGCGCGCATCAATTTGGACTCAAGTGAGCGTATAAATATTTTTATGCTAACGCAGTCGCAAAATGGCCTTAAAATCGGGCCTGGTTTCCCTCGCTTTTAGCTTTGGGGTCTCATTGCATTTGCCCGGAGTACGGATATTTGGGTTGCCTGCGGTCACAGTCCGCCGCAGCGTCACATTAGTGTTATTATTATTATTATTATAATTTCGAATTCGGATGCAGACATGCAGGCGGATAAGCTGGGATTTTGTGGCGCAATTTAATAGAATTACAGCTGCATTTCTGCATTACACAGCTGCGCCCTTCGAAATTGTTAATTAATGGGATGGCACACAATAGACTTGGATTTGCCACTCGATTGCGGCTTCGGAGGATTGCTCATCAGTGTTTGGTCAATGGGAAGTACAATTGTAATTATCATTTTAATAGTTAAGCTTATCCTCAGGAAATGGTGCACCTTCACAGAGAGAATTTAAATTTTGTGAGGCCATAAAAAATCTGAAATTGAGGAATTTATTTTACCTTTTAGAAGAACTTTAATATTGATCTCCAGTATTTCATATTCATTTGATGTAAAAAGCTTTTAAATTGATTTATTTTTCCATAAAAGTAGTAATATTTTTCTTACCCAATGTATAGTTCTCTATATATTAAAATATTACGTCGGAGCACAGGGTAATCTTTCTGCACATTAAATACATCTTATTTAACCTTTAAATAATAAAGTACTTAAAGCTCAATTTAATGTCATCCATAAATATAAATATTTAAAGCAGTTAAAAATATTTGGGTGGGGGTGCTACAGAAATCACTTAGGTTTTTAAAGGTCCTTAAAAAATTAAGCGTATACATTTTACATTGTTAACAAACATTTCTGTTCTTTAATTATAGAACCATTTTCAAGGTTTGTAAACATATTGGAATTTCTGGAGTACCCGACATAATTATATTATTTTTAATTTTTCAATAATGATAAAACCAATAACAAACCTTTAGCAAAACTCAAACAAATATTTCTACCACAAAGAATTTAAAAACTCTTAAACTACAAATCTCAAGCAGGAGCTCTGTTTATTTTCGCTTAGGTGAATCGGGCTGACAGTAATTAGAAATAGAAGGATGGCGCCCCTGTTATTGTAGCAGGACAGCCGTTCAGCAGGACAACAAATGTAAATTGTTTTTGAACTCGTGCAATCCGCACGCATACTTACCGTAGGAAAATGCCCTTCTGGATGGATTTGGCCCATCCACCCGGACAGCCGGGAGCAATCTGTTCGGTGTGCATAAGCTACGGCTGTCCATGGCTGTTCTATGGTCTCTCCTTTTCCTTGTTTTAAGCCTTTTCGATTTATTTGCTGACCCAGTTTTCAGCGCCTCTTGCCTGCTCTGCCGCCGCTGCTGCCTGACAGCTTCTGGAGCTGTCTATAATCCAGCGATTACATGTGACACACGCATACGTTGCAGCTTATTTTTCATTTCTTCGACTGTCGCCGGAGGATCCACAGGCGCAGCTGTTGGGTTCCCTTGTAGTTTGCATAAATAATTGAGCAGCCCGCATCGAGGGAAGGTACTTCCGGCTAATCCCACCGAATGAAAACGCCATGGATGGGTTAATTTTTAAATAAAAAATGTTTAATCGCATCGCACTCTTTGGCTCTTGTTATGTTGCATTACAATATACTCTGTGGCGACAATCATCGACATCGACACAAAAGACAAACAACAATCCCGGCTCTGTTTATTTTTTATCTGATGTTTACCCATAAACACAAATGCTTTTTTCCCCTCCTGCTGCTTGTTTGCTTGCCCTTTGTTATTGTTGCTATTTGTTTATTATTGTAATGCCTTGCTATGTCATATTTATGGTATGTTTTCGCTAGTATGCCGTTTACTTTACTCGTAATTTCAACATTTAAAAGTAGTTCGTTTTACACAGTTCGATTGCTTTATTACAACTATATTTAACCATGTCGTTAGTCACACATGGTAGGTATGTATCTGTAAGTTTACTTGACTAATGCATACGACTAGAGGTTCACTAATTAACTTTAATATACAGGAATTACTTAGCTGATGGCCTACCATTACATATACATATATAGATTTATGTACGACGCTTTAAATGTTTATGGCAAATGCTTGTGGGCTTATGGAATTAGCATCTCATCGATTCGGAATTCCAAATTGGCTGGCATATGTATATATTCACACTTAAACTGAACTATAGGTATATATATGTATGTATATTGCGGGCGACTGTTTAAACTTTTGATTGGTTACATTACGACGACGATTTGGTTGCATTAACAATTAGGGGATTAGCTTTGGAAGGAAAATCACAGAACGAAGAGTTGTGATTTATTTTATATGGAAAATTGTTTTGGAAAAGCTTTTAAGTGCTGGGAATATTTAAAGAAATTGTGAACTGTGTAAAGATTAAAATTTTATAAATGTCAGCATTTTAGTCGCGCTAAATAATATTTTCTTAAAAGGTTTAAAAGTCACCGAAGTAAAAATATATTTCGAATTCTCGAAAAATGCTTTAATAATTTAAGAAAATTAGTATTTTTACTTAGAAATATGTTAAAGGCTTGGAATGTTTAAAGAGACTTTAAAGTTTTAAATTCACAACAAGTCTTAGTATTTAAAATTCACTAAATAACTTTTAAATATTATAGTTTCAGCAGAATTTTAAGCTGCTTACATAAAATAAATTTTTTCATAATTTTGTTCTTTGAAAAATATTTTAAATATTTTTTTAATTAATAAATCCAAAAATTTCCACAGTTCTTAATTATCTTAGCAACCGAATCAACGTTTGTATCTGGCTGGGTGGGACATAACAATATCTGTGCTTACTTCGATAATGCGCTCATAAAATCAGCTTATGACTAACATTATTTTTACAGCTTAACGGAAATTAATAAAATTAGTTTTGCCTTTTATGCGGCAGCAGTAAACAAAATGGAAACGCATACTCATAATGCGGAATTATGTTTAATTATAATTGCGTGTAAACAAAAGTTGAGGGAAGTCACATCAAGCAGTTTTCGTTGCACACATTTAAATTGTTCATCAGTTTAAATTGGTTATTGCTTGATTGGGCCGACTAATGCTGGTTAATTTGCGAGTCTGTTTTGCAAAATTGTTGTTTTATAATTATAACAAATATGCCTTGCATTATTTGTGGTATGTCAATGGGTTGTTTTTGATATTTTGCACATTTTATAACTAAATTAAATCAATTTATTCGGTTGATTGAGACATTGTTTTTTTTTATGGTTAATGCTTTTTTGGGTCATTTTCAACACTTATGGTAATTAAAATTTGAAAACAAAATTAATCACATAAATTAGTTTTTTTTTTAGAATTTGCACAGCTGGTGACAGCTTAATATGATAATATGGGGTTTAATTATGGTTGAAAATTAAAGTAAAAGTCATTAGCCAAAATATGTAATAGATGAACATTAATATTTGTCAATCCTTTACAAGAAGAACAAAGATAAATAAATTCAAATAAATTTTTAATGGTGCCTAAAGGAATGCCACCGACTTTCTGAAAATTATGAAAAACTTAAATTAATATCATTGCAATATCAAATTAAATAAATTGTATTTTTTTGTGGTTAAATAAGGCATTGAAAATCGAGTTTACGTTTGGTTTGGCGGAAAATTGCGCAGTGCAAATATTTGCATGATATGGCAATCAATATCAATGTTTTATGACTCACTGCTGCTCCCATTTTATTGCTGTATTTGGCCTGTCTACGTTTTTATCTAATTATTGAATATTGAGCCCGACACTAGCGCACTGTACACTGCACATTATTTGATTATTCATTAATTTATTAAAAGAGCCCGCGCCACATAGATTACTCATTCCCATTTGTGATACATATTTGTGATACACTTTTTTGTTATTTGTTTCTTTTTTTTTTTGCTTTGCTTCGGTTATGCCATAATTATGTTTAAGTTTTGTATTTACAAATATCCTATGGTAAACTTTGATTTTGTTTAAATATACACATTAAATGGTAATCAATTAGCTTACACAAAGGAGTTTGCTATATTTACAATGCTTAACAATGGCTTGGGGCTGAGGGAAGGGGTTGGATCCTGAAGTTGTATTCTTTTATATTTTAATTAACAGTGTTTAATGAAGATATTAATATATTTTTTTTTTCAGATTAATCAGTAGAAAAAGTAAATTATACAAATGTGACGAAGTTTTTAATTGTTAAATTGCTCTTCATGGAAAAGAAAGAAAACTAGAGACATAATGCTATAAATAATTATAAAGAAATAATGTGATAAATGAAACAATATACTTATTACAATGAAAGGGGATTATACAAGAAAATTTAAATGAAGACTTAAAAATATAATGTTTAATGCTTAGAGTACTTCAGAGCTTTAAAACAATTAAATAAAATTAAATTAATATTTTAATCCGATTTAATTTAAATCCTTAAAATTATTTGATCATAAAGCTTAATATAAATGCTGTAAAACCCATGAAAGGTAGCATACAAAGAAAATTAAAAACAATGAACAACGGGTTTCCAAAAAACGTATAAGTAATTAAGTTTTAAATTTATTCTGATTCTGGTTTTTAAATTAATTGATTGCAATTTTGTAAGCCTCTTACTGAGCCATTGTGCTGCATTGTTTTTTATTTACTTATATTTATTTATTTTTTTCCGATTACAAGTTTAAAACTGACATCCTAAATGGCTGATTAGCCGACACTCTGAAAGGACCATTCACGCACTCAACCATTTTTACTCACTCGCTCTCACATTTCATGTGTGGCTGTAAATTACTCTACTTAGTTGGTGTTTTCGCTGCCACCGTTCGATCATCTGTGACAGGACCTTTTGGCCAGGACCTGGCCGGAGCAGGCCTGGCGACAGGTCTTGACCGCTGGACACCGCTTCCTCGTCGTCGCTGTGGCTGCTCTATCACTTTCACTGGCTGCCATCTGTGATCCTGTCGAGGATGACGGGGCTGATGGCAAGGACGCTGGCAGGACGGCGCTGCACTGGCGACTGTAGCAAAGGACGAGGCCCAGCAGCAGGACAATTGTCAGCCAATTGTACTGACAACCGGATGAGCCAGTTTGCATTGCCTCCGGATGTTCACCTGAAATTATGGCCCGAACTAATTTCAACTTTATTGCATTGTCTTGAGCTTACATGTTAAATTTGTAGACGTAATAAGAAGGAAATACACCGAAAAAAGTGGGGGTATTGGGGAAAGATATCAGCAGTTAAAGGTTCAAGATAGTTGATATAGTTTTACAAATAAAATAATTATACTTGAACGAGAATTAGCTAAGAAATAGTTGGGGGTATTGAAATCTTTAAAGATAGCTTTGTTTATTGTTATTTTTTTAAGTGTCTAGGTAGCGGTAAATAAAAGCCAGTGTACATGAGGACAAGTACTGCCTGAAGTCCAAGTTGTATCCGTGTTTGCAGTATCTGTATCCTTATAACTCCTCGAGTCAGCGTGCCGTAGCAAAATTGACCGTCTTTATTTGTTGCGCTCTGTTTGGCCTCGCGCAAGTGTTTGTGTGTAGATGCAGCTCTGTGTGTGTCCGCTTGTTTGTGTTGGTACATAAATATTTAATTAATGCTGCAGTGTTTAGTTTCGGGCCAAGGGAGCCAGGGGAAATCGCCAGACATTTGTGATTTCTGCCTCGACAAACTCGGTGTCAGTCGAAGCGAATGAAATATTTAATCATCAAACTGCCGGCGACCACCGAATAATTAGCTAATTTCTCTCCAGTCTTTTGTGTGTGTGCGAGTTCTGGCCATTAATAAATTGATTTGCCAGATGATTTATCTGACGTTCACCTGACGTTCTCTACCCGAACACAATGTAACCGTTTAATTGCCGAAATGAAGTGGCCCTGTTAACACACACGTATTGTACAATATATATCCTCGGGCTGAGTATCCTGGGGGGGGCTCTTGAGGGCCACGCGATGGCCGGTAAATGAGTGCATAAATAACACAAAACATTTGCCCATCTGCCGTAACACCTTGAGTCCTTCAAGGACTCATTCGCATGTTCGTATCAATGTCCTGGTAATTGATTGAGTTGAATTTTTCAAGCAATTAACTTCGGCACTTGAGTCCAACTCTACAATGTGCAAACAAGCCGAAATCCCAGTTTCCCAATGATGTAATACATGCGTGATGTGAGCGAATGGGTTGTGCTGTAATACACGGCGTATGCGTGATGTGGGAGCAGCTTCGTTACACCAGAGATGTAAACAGATTGCGTGGGTCGTGGCGCTCTGGCTCTGGCTCTGTCTCTCAATTCAAATTCGTTTGTTATGGCAGCAACAAGGATGGAGGATGGCCAATAAATTTGGATGCCGCATATATCGCCTAGTTGCCTAGTTGCTTCGGCAGACACAAACATATCACGCATACGCCACGGTGGTGGTGGCCTACTCGTGGGAAGTAGACGTTGCGGCACAAGACAATGTATATTTGTTGACAGCCCCGGAATTATTAATAACGTACGTGGCGCACATAATTCATCATCAGGACAGAGTGAACCCGCAGACCTTTAGCTCCTCTCCATCTCCATTGCTCCTCTCTCCAGGCGACGCTGCATAACTTAAATATCCCAAGGGCTCGAGAGTACGGCTGTGACAACACAAGTCACAAGCCGGCTTAGCCAAACAAAAGGCGAATAAAGTGCACAGAAATTCTGGTAAGATGAAACGGGGAAATCTAAAGAAAAAATGTTGGTTCAACCACCAAAAAGAAAAAAAAAAAATGAAAATGGTAACTGAAATATGCAAAATTAGCGCTGATGGATTTTCAGGAAGGAAGCCGGTCATGGAAGGATGCTGCTAAGCAACTACCAAGTTCCAGACTCAAGCACACACACACAGAATTGGAGCCCAAGGACGAAGGACTCGGTGCAAGTTGCTGGCTGCATGCACGTAGTTTCGAGTGTTTTTACGAGCAGCTTTGCATACTTTGGCAGTATTTTCACATTTTCTTAAACGCGCTTTGTTTGTGCAGTTTATGCCGGATGGCGGATGACAGCCACTCGTTCAGCATTCAGTGTTCAGTGTTCAGTCCTCAGTCCTCAGTGCACATTGCGAGTGTCTAAAGCCTCTGAAGAGCGACACAAAGCTCCGATTTGGCTTCGCTAAGAGCCATTCAATTAGGCCACAATTGCCACCCTCTTACCCTCGCTTACACTTGATGCGATTTCTTTCCGCTGCCCAAATGAATTACACAGTTCATTAGCGCGATTGTTTCGTGCTCAATTGAGCCAGTAAATATTAAATAATTTCCATTATCAAGTGCAAACAAGGCCAAAAGTTACCGGAATGCTCTTGATTGCCATTAATTTGTGATTTACATGCCAGCCTGGTATGGAAAGCCATTCGAAAGCAGAGTGCCGAGTCTTTTAATTAACAATAATATGCTTTAAGATTGGCCTAATCTGATTTTTGGTAAGATTAAGTTATATTAAACGAGAACTCTTGGAGGTACTTCGGGATATTTGTACAAATTAATAAGAAAAATTTATACAAAAAGGTATATAAATGACGATTTTGTTTGATTTGTTTTTTAAATGTAAAACAATATACTGAAAGAAAATTTAGAATTTGTCCAAGTTATCAAAATAAAAGGTATCACAGTTTCTTTATAATTTTAAAGAAATATTCAATTTACTCTCTTTACTCTTAAATCAAATTCAAACAAGCCAGAAAAATGTCCTACAAATAGCATTCAATTCAGAAACAGCAAATCAGAAATAATAATAAAATCACATACGTTAAGAAAAAAAAAAAATGATTCAACCGCAATAAGTCTAATAATTGATTTATTTGTACTTAAAGGCTTTAAGGCCAAAATAAAATGCGATCTAACGAATACAACAAATGTTATTTGACAGAAATACATGCTTGAATATTCTTCTTATTTCCAATAAAAGTGAAATTTTGTTTCCTGTTTCACACACAATGATACAGATATGTTCTTTTATTCTTTAAAATCCCTGAATGATTAAAAACCTCTCCATTTTTATTATCAAAAGCTTTCTGGTCAAACACACAAGTTGTGCCTGCCAACCGAGAATTGTTTATTCTGCTTGTTGCAATTTATGGGGCCTTAGTTTTTACCATATATATGCACGTTCGGAAATGGGGGGTTAAATGTCCTTCTCCGCTCGAGCAGCTGAATCCTTGGGCTTGGTCTATTGTTACTCTTTGCGTGCTTTTCAATTATGCATTAAACTATCGCATATATATCGCAGTGGGTTATAAAAACGCTTTGCTCCTGCTGCCTGACACTGTGCACATCCGGCTTGGGCATGATAAGCATTTTACGGGCTTTATCGCCGAACACGGAATGGGGTCTGAAGTTGGGTGTTTCGGAAGGAGTACGGAGTCAGGAGTCAGCCTGACCGTTTCATTGAGGTGGCCCTGCATTCCTCGAAGTCGCTTTTAATACTCTTTCAGAGGTGAAACTTATTGCAATGGAGTTGACATATCAAAATGCACTTTTTAACAAACGCAAAAACTCGAGAGATCTTGAAAAAGTAGGCTGATTAATGTTTAAACATTGGGGCTAATGATATATATTTTTTCCTGACAAAAAAACACTTTTATTAAAATATTTAATTACAAGAAAAGCTATCAAATAAGCTTCCAGCAGCATTGCTACAAAGGAAGAGTATAAATCTGTAGATCTTTCGAAATTATTTCAAGGATTTCTATTTAGAAATATTAAATATAATATATATCTCATACACTTTATATTTTCCCCCCTAATTATTTGTCGTTTTAGGGTATTTTATGCTCCTGTATCCCGTGCACACTACTTTCCTTCCTTTTTATTTTCCACTTTGCTGCAAGTTTATAAATAAAATGTGCATATGTGACACTCGTGCACGCAACGCCGCTGGCAAGGAGTTGTTTGGCGAACGGAAAACGGGGCGTGGCAGCGAATACCAGAGCGCGAACAAAAACCGGAAGCCATGCATCGCTCCGCAGCTCCCCGCTTTTCCTCCCCACTTTTCCCGCCAAAAAGCTCGCCTGTTTTATTATTGTTTTTGCCACACGTTGCGGCCTGGACTAAAAGTTCTGCCTCGCCTTTCGCGCTTGTTTTTCATCCTCTGCGTTGACATCTACGGCGCTGTCATTAATTTTAAGCTGCACGCTTTTTGGCGGCCGCCGCCAAGTCCAAATTACGAGTTATCCTGGCCGCGGGAAGCCAGGCAAAAACGAGCAACTCCCACATTTGCATTCTGAATTTGGAATTTACCTAAGCTTCGCAGTTGCTGTGGGGCACAAAAATGTTGTGGGCGAAATTGAGCAGAAACTTTTCGCCATTTCGGTGATTTTGCGTACATTGCGAATACTTGAGTTAAGGCTTTGCCAAGTATGACATATTTATTATTGTTTCGAAGTTGTTTTTATCATGGCTTTACTGAGGGAATATATGCATAAAATTCTCTAAATAAATAATAGAAATAAACAAAGATTTAGTTACAGTGATATTTCTTGTTCGTTTTCATTGTTCAGCAATTTAAAATGGCTTGCTCTTTATTTAAGCAAAATATTTTTGAAACGTTTTCTCTTTTGATTTTTATAATCGCTTTCAATTTGTTTCTATAACGAATTCAAAAACAATCAATAGACTTAAAAGATTTAAAAGGTTTAAGGTCACTCATTTCACCCATTATTGCCTGGCTCTTTTCTCGTTAAACTCTGCCTGCTACATATTGCCTTTTATCGACATTTATCCCAAGAAATGCCCTAAAACTATACGAAAATCCCTGGCAACAACAACGAGTGTGCAGGTGGGAAATATCTTGCTTCGGCACAAAACTTTCCCAAAAACTCCACCAATTCTGTTTTAATCAGTTAAAATGCCTGTCTAAGCCGGTATAATAGGGAATGAGTCTCAGTGTCTCAGCATTTCTCATTCAAAATGTAATTTAAAAGTTTGCATTTTCATTTTATTATGTACATACAGACACACAAATGTAATGTTGTATTTTCTTGTAGATTTCGTTTTGATTTTATTTGGCAGAAAACTATTTGGAAAAGTTTTGAATTTAATGCGCAAATACGTATTAAGGGAGGGCATATATACTTCTATATATATGTATAGTATATGTAGGTTTATCTGTATAGATGTCACTCGGTGACAGTCGTCCGGCATTTGTCTGACTGTAATACATTCTAACAATATTGTCGTTTGGCGCAGCTTTGTCCCCCGCCCCGTCTCGTTTCGAGTTTAGTTCAGTTTCAGTTTGGAAAGTTTCTGCACTGCCTGGCTGAAATAATAATTGAATGTCACTTGAACGACAACTTGGTGCTCGAGTCGAGAAAAAAAAAACGAGTGAGGGACGCAGGATACCGGAGTCCGTATCCGAATCGGAATCCGGCGAGAGAACTACCAAACAATTTTGTCAAAGTGACAAAATGCCGAACGAAGGCAGGCGGCAGCTAGCCAAAAAACTTGTTTTCACAGGCTTAGCCAAAAGTCTGTCTTACAGATATCTACTTATATATATATGTATTTTATCAGCGGTTTTGCTTTTGGCTTTCGGCTTTCGGCTTTGTTGGAGCTACGGGCTACAAGGGAATTTTTGGGGGAATTTCAATTGAATTTTGAGCAGCTCTCAAGGGAATTTTTAATTGAGCGCAGGCAAATCTCTTGGCCCAAAGCAGACCAGACCGCATCCACATAGTTTCGTCGTCAGTTTTTAGCCAAAAGGCCAGGCCAGAAATCTAAGCCAAAGCCAGAGCGAAAGCCAAAAGCTGTAACCACATTTTAAGTCTCCCGAAAGCGACTCATATAAATCACGAATGAATTAAGTGTGGCCTGACCTGTTACCACAGCATTTCCCTTGGATTTCCCGTGCTCTTTGTAGCTTCTACTTTCTTTCTTTCTTTCTTTTTTTTTTTTGTTTTTTTCACCCTGAGTTTTTGTGTTTCCCCCCCATTCGTTTTTCTTTGATAAACTTGAGACGTGCGTCCTTGCAGATATATAAACGTGTGGGTGACTTACTGTTTGCGTAAGTCAAGACCCACAACAAGGATGTGGAAGCGAGTCTGGAGCGGGAGCTGGGAGCAGCAGGATGCCAGGAGGCCAAAGGATGCCCTTTGCCGTTCGTCATTTGAGTCATTGCGGTCAAGGCGCCTCTGTCTCCCATCCTTTTTTGTGTCTCCCCTCGACTCCGGTTTAATATGTGGCCGGCTGTTTTAATGCCTTATTTGCACGTGCTGACGTTTATCTCGGCTCCCAGGAACACAACTCAACGCAAGACACTCGTCGTTAGCCTTTGGATTATCGGGCCAAAAAAGTTTTCGGCCAGGCCAAGAGATGCGAAATAGAAATGCGGTAACTGTGGAAATGGAAATTTAGTCCGAACTTGGTAGACCAAAAAGGAGATTACCAAACAAATTGTCCTGCTAATGTGACGCACTCAAAGCGAAATGGTGTGATGCAGGTATATATTCGATCCTCAGGAAAAAAAGTCCGGTGGAAAATCGAGAATAACTAAAAAGATTTCCTAATATTCCTATTCTTTCATACATTTTTGAATATTAATATTTATTGCACTTTGCATTTTTATTCTTACTTCAACTATTAACAGCGTTCTGAATTTTTCTTTATATTATATATTGTAATTCGATCCAGCAGAAAAAATCAGGTCGGTGGTGCAGACTTACTAGAAAATATTATATAAATATAAATATAGTAATTAAAATATTCAATTCAATTCTTAAATTCTCTTTAGTTTCTGAATCTTTTTTTGAGTTAGAAAAAATCATTAAAAATTCAGGTAATATGTATTTATTGAATTCCTAATTCAAATAATGAAAATGTTAAGAATTTAGCTCAAGTAATAAAATTTGCAAATATGCCTTAGTAAACCCCGATCATTTCTCCTGTAGAGGAAAGACACTGCACATGCCATCACATGCTGCGATGTAAAACTTAGTCCTTTAATGAAATTAATTGAACACTGCAGGAAACACTGCCATTCAGATACGTAGATATAACTGGCTAAAGCCAACCATGTGCTGGCCCACGCAATTTGGCAACTGTTTGCTGATTTGTTGGAACGTTGATGCACATTAGGCCACGTTTCCTCGGAAATTTCGGCCAAGGAAAGGGAGGGGAGTGTGTGGCCATGTGCGTCCTTGACAACGCCTTAGCCTTAGCCTTTGCCATTGCCAATGGCCCGGCCTTTGAGTTGGTCCTGCTGCTTGTTGGGTGTTGGGAGAACAGCTCACACACATGTGGCGTTGTCAGGGAAAGTTTGTCTATGCAGAGGCCCAACGCCTTCGAGGTCCTTTAGCACTAGTATTAGTCCTGTTACCCCGTGTGTCTGTATGTGTTGACCTATCAGTTTACGTGCCATTTAGCACTCAATTAAATTCGCACAGCGCAAACACACAGGAAACACCCGAACCAAGAGAACATTTAAGTAAATGTGCGCTCATCAGCAAGGAATTGGGGGCCAGCAAGGAGACCTTGCTGAAAAAGGATTTGCAATGGCAGTCCAATCATTGGCTGCCTGCCTGCCTTCCTCTCTGCTCCGGCTATTAATCAAGACAGTGAGCATTTGTTGAAAGCAATTTATTTCGTTATCGAATGGATTTGCCCGGCTGAACAGAGACAGGACGATGGAGCTGGCTAAAAATTATGCAAGCCAGGCGAAATGAGGACCTTGGGCTGCAGTTCTAGGACTTTTGAGTCGTCCCCCTGGGAGAGAGCTGTCTGTTCGTGTCATATTCACAGAGAGAGAGTGTTTTTTTGCTCTAATTAAAATGAGTGTGTGTCTTCACACACGGCTTCCGATTGCAGCACTCTGAGGCCATAATTTATAGTTATCGATTGGCCAAATATTTTATTATTTAAATTGAGATGGCTGCCGGCTGTTTGGATTTCAATTTTTACTTCTTAGATATTTATTTTTCTTTTCTTCCTGACAAGCTGCTAAGTGCAGATAACGCTCGTTGCTTGATTTATCTGTCAGGCTTTTATCAAACTGCAACCAGAGACAGGGGCTAGCTAGCAGGTCAAATATCAAGAGGAGCTTATTGATTTTTGACGCTTGATTAAACAACCAAAACGGGGGAAGCCCAAACTGAAAGCACACAAAAAAAAGAGGATTCGGAAACAGAAAGCAGAAATCTGAAATCTGAACGCGCTTTGCAATTGAGTTTTATCGTTGTGGCCATTACAACAAGCAGACGGCAATCCAATTACGTTCCTGTTTCTGGCCGCAACTCCTGCAGACTCCTGCTGATTGGCCGCCTGAGTGACTGAGTGAATGACTGACTGACTCGCTGACTGACCGACTAATTCGCTGGCTGAGTGCCTAAATGATTGCCAAATTAGCCAAAAGTGCACTTAGCATTAGGCTGGTGGCGCCTCCTCTCCTCAGCTGTGCTTTGCTGTGGCATGGCAGTGGCAAGATTAGCCCATTTGATTCATTAAATGTTTGCCTTTGAGGCACTTTCCCTTTTTTTTTTCTTTCTTATGAAACTTTAAATACAATTTGAAACCATTATTATTCAGGAGCTTCTGCTGCTCGGTAACCAGATCCTGTCAGCCTTTTCATTATCGAACATTTTTGAGGCAATTTAAAATTCAAGCCTCGGGGGCAGGACACGACCTGCAAAAACCTCCTCTGTCCACTTAAATTTTAGTTAAAGTTTATGCTGTCAATGTGCGCACCATTGAAACCTGAAACGGTGACAATTTTCGGGGCAGAGGCAACTTCACCGTTTGCCGTAACAATATGTTGCGGGCGGAGTCCACCTCGCTCGCTCGCTGCCCCCACTCGTATTTTGTGTGAGTGAGGCAACTTTGCGAACAAAACTTGCCAATTCCTACACGGAGAGAAATGGATGGTAAAATTAATATTCAGTTAATTCAGGGTATATTAAACTTAGCTCGATTAAATTGCAGTAAATGTCTGCTTCTTAAATAACCATGAAAATAACCATCTTTAACTATCAAATAAAGTAAAAATATATATATATAATTTTCGAAGCTATTTTTATTAAGAAATAATTTATTTTTCAAAATATATTTCCATAATAAAATAAAATTCAAGCGTATATCTTCATTTCCCAACCCTATTTCTCTCTCTACAAAGGGTTTGAGAGTTTATATCCTGGTCGTTGCAGCATTTACCTGTGTGCGTGCCGCCTCAAGTGCGCCATAAGTAGACCCGTTGTATCCTGTATCTATCTACCATATCCTCATGCCTTTCGCATCTGTGTGAGTGCGTTTAGTTACAGAATTTTGTGGTAAGTAAAACATTGCAGCCCGGGACTCCAGTAGAGTCGAGTAACATGACACAGACACACACTGAGAAGAGGAAAACCCGGGGAAAGCCAGGCAACTAACCCGCACAAGTTGCATTCTGGGTCATCTTTGGACAGGCCTCCAGGGAGCAGCGGGGTTCGCATCCCGTAAAAGTGGCCCCAACACGGATATATATATATATATATATGGTATAAGTACGAGTACGAGTACCAGTATGAGCATCGCTGCGGTGCACCTCAAATATTATTACTAGCATTCTTACCGATATTGCCGTGTACAGGACAGGCAGGATGGGAAACCCCAACCCAACACCGGAGGGGGAGGAGCGGCTGCCACTTGCATGCCAACTGGACATGTATTAAGGCCAACTTCAACTTGTTATCGTCGGACAAGCCCCTCCAGAACCAGCGGTTGGGGAATGCCGATTGAACCATCGGAGAATGGCATGCTGGGAATTCATTCGCGAATCGAACTTTTTTCTTCAAGGACTCTCTCAAAAAATGTAGCCATGAATTTTCATAACAACTGTGATGGGTTTTTACGAATTAATAGGTGAAGGGACTAAAGGCGAAGTACATTTTCAAGGATACGAGATAATTAATTCGAAACTTAAATTTATAGCACATTTATGGTGTTTTTCATGTATCCATTCCCTCTTTCGTGGCACAATTAAGTTTCCTACTTAAATAAAAGGGAAATATGTATATAAAACTTAAAGGCAAACGCCGCAGAGGCACCAACTTGAATGCGATTTCCAAGTAAACGAATCAAAATTGATTGCATAAAGTTCTGGCGGTTAAAGCCGCACGCATGATGACATATTTACAAAACCAGAGGGAGTGCAGTGACATAATGAAATATGCGGGGAATATGCAGGGCAGAATGTTGAAATACAATTATCACACAAGTGCGCATACATACATACACATCCATCCAAGGAAAGGCGAGCATTTTTATTTAATTCTGTTGCAGGCTGCATTTGTTGTTGTTCTGCGAAGCGCTCTTCAAAACTTTGTGCAGTACACGCAGCCGAGCGTTTAATTTGCAACATTTCTTTGTCACAGGCACAAGAATAAAAAGGGCAGGAGGAGGCAGCATCGGCAACGGCAACGAGTGCGGCAATAACAGCCACTGCTGTGCACGGCAACAACCACGCTGTTGCTGTTGCTGCCACACTGGCACACGCCTTAAAGGACGACGACGACGACGACAACGACAACGGCAACGACAGCGGCGGCAGCTCGCACATTGTAAATAAGATGTAATAATTTTAAAACGCAAAAACCTAACAAAAAGGAGCACAAGGATCGGACAAGGATGCTGCGCGGTAGTAAGAGAGGCTTCTTTTTTAAATACTACACGCAGGGGTTGCATGCACGTCTGAGTATGAAAAAAAAAAAACTTAAAACAAGTGGCAGGGATTAGCAGCGAAACGAGGCTGCAAATACCCTAGGAAATTTGTTCACAGCTTTTGCCAGAGATTTGTAACTGTCTATGAGGTATTAGCTTCATGTTGTTAAAAAACTAATTAATTATTTGAGTATTTAAATAACAAAAAGGTAAGGATATTGCATTATAAATTAGGGTCTGTAAATGATAAATGTTGCTCTTTTCCTATTGTTTTTCATAGAGAAAATATTTCAAAAAATATCACTTATCCATACACTTATCACAAATATAGCTGGTGATGATTTTTCCTTAATTTTCTTCCTCCTAAAAACCCTTCAAGTGAGAGTATAGAAAATAAAAACCCTTTTAAGCAGCGACTGGAAAGACGTCATCATTGGTGCACAGACACAATACATGTTGCAATTGACAGCGAAATGGCAGGCAAAAGGAGCAGCTGCTCTCGCAGATACACACACGTAGAATAAAAGCGAGGCAACTGGGAAAAGGCAAGAAAAGCCCGGTCTCCTTGGCCCCCGAAAGCCCCTGGATCTAGCAGAAGCCGGAGCAAGAGCAGCTGCTGCTCGTGGCCAAAAAACCGTTTCGTAATTAAGTGCTGCCGGGCGGAGTGCGGCTGGAGCATGCTCCTCTGAGCGTATATGCACTTGGCTATTGGTTGCGGGTAATGAGTGCCCCCAGGAATATGGGCGTGGTCCATGTGCATGCCACCAGCCCAGAGCCACCCACCAGCAAAGATCCCCGCTTAGCCATTTGTTTGCTTATTTAAGTTTCACTTTTTTCCTATATTATTTCAACTTTAAATTGGAAATTTCTTGAGCAGACACGGATATATATACAATACATTCCTTCACTTCATTAACGACTTCGTGTCCGTCTCAATCAAATGGCTTTGGCTTTGCTGCATTTTCCAAACTTAAAACCAGTCCTGAAATTGAAAGCCCCAGCAAATGGGAGTGGAAAGTTTCAATGGGTTAAGCCGGGAGAAATGCGGTGACATTTCGATATCCAGAGACATCGAAAAGGGGGGTACTTTCGGGTTAAAATTTAACGTAGAGGAGGAATGTTTACAACAAAAGTAGGGGTTAGCTTGGTAACCATAAGGCCAAAAGCAGAGTTGGCAAAGCGCCAGGAAGAAAGCTTAAAAACAGATTTCACCTTTGCAAGGATATGAAAATATGAACTCTTATTCAAATATAAATAGGTTTGACTTGAGGGAGCCCTTGTTTATATATTTTACAGTTATCACTTAATGAAATTTGTGAGAATTTTGCATGCAATATTGATTTGGTCACTCTAAATAATTTTTGAATAAGAATTAGACAAGAGATTGAGACAGAAATTTGTTTTGTGTTAAAGAAGTAGAAGTCACCTAATAAAAGAATTATATAGCACTACCATGGTTACTCCTCAACCTTTCCTCATCTCCTCGAAATTCAGAAGAAAGGATCCCCCGCCACACATATTAATGCGTGTGCATAAGCCCCACCACCACTGTGTGTGTATGTGAATGTCCCATTTAGTTTAAAAGTAAGCACCGCCCAACGGAGCTCACACAAAAACATTTGAACAAACGAGGAAAAAGTGTGCAGAGCTTTTTTAGTTAGCACCGAGCGTTTATTTTCAATTTGCTAGCGAATTATTCGCACATCCCTTGGCCACACACACAGAATCACGTACGTACGTATACGTACATATACGTCCGTGCAAATGGCCTCGCCCTTAGCCATTGTTTAAGCCGGCTGCTATATTTTAAGGTTATTTGCAGACCCCGGACCGCGGCCTTTCTGCAGCCATTTTCCCCGCATTTTCCCAGTGTTTTCCCAGCATTTTCTACAACTGGCATTTCTGCTAGCATTTCTTGCTGCCTTCTGGTGGCCTGTTCTTATTCCGCTGGCGGCGTTAAGCAGCTTAGCAAAGCGCTGCCAACGGACATAAATTAAAATGGCCAGCGCTGCTTTCCGTTTGTTTCCTTTTTCTACCGCTGCATCCGCTCTCCCACACACCCGGCTTACACACACACGGCTAACACACACACCTCCCTGGCACTCGTTTTGTTCATTTGCGTGGCAAACAAATCGCTCGAGCGGCAACAAATTGAGTTTCTTTATGATGTCCCATTTGGCGTGTGCAGGTGTGCGGATCACTCGGTCCCATATGAACAGGCGCGGTCAAAATAGTAGCACCAGAGAAAACAAAAATTTCAATATTATCAGGAGATTTATGTATACTTTTAATGGTTATCAATCAGTTTATGGTAAAGGAAATTAAGAATTTCTACACCAAATTGTTTATAATTCAGTTATTCGTCTAATTCAATTTCTCTTATTTATTAAGTAAATACTTTATTTTAAAAGTTAGTTATGTTAATATAAAAATAACTTATTTCTTTTATTTATAAACAAACAATACAAAATATTTCAACAAAATGGAAATTCAATATCTACTAATTAATACATTTAAAATGTAATAATAAAGCTCACTCTAGAGTTCTTAGTTAATATATAGCAAAATATCGTTATGCATCCTTTTTATAATATTTATATTGCCACCAAATTGTTTTCGTTATTTATATTACGAAAAGTATTCTTACAAATAAATACTTAATACAGTAAATCCATAGCTATGGCACTAAAACTGTTGTTAACACAAATCCATAATATTTACTAGAAATACTATTATTCTACCCCCGACTGTACCAACTTATTTACGGATTGGAATAAATGCCCGCGTGGGTGTGGTGTTTTTGGGACAGTTTGCGAGATGATTTTTCATTGCGCCCTTTTTCGGCTGACTTTTCTTGGCCCCGGACCTTAGCGACTGTCGACTGCCATCTGTTTTGGCTACCGGCGAATAATTTCTTATATCAATCACAATTAATTATGCAAGCTAGCGGAGCGTGTGTGTTTGTGGATGGGTGTCCTGCTGTCTAACCTTTAACTGATAGACGCCCCGACATTTTTCCTTATTAGATTATTCATGCCAAGGTGCGCCGACATTGGCGGCGGTAGGGTTGCCATCCCTCCCGGGCACAAAGTGTAATTTCACAGTGGCAATAACTGCTGCGGCTTCCACTGCATATCCGTATTTACTTGGTGTATATATCTATATAGGAGTTTTTCCGGCCACACTGTACACTTGAGCGCAAAGCGCTCCTTGAGCTGCCAAGCAATTTTGACCAGGGCGGCGGAAAGGAATTTCCATTACGCCGGAAAAGAAAATTCAAATATATATGATGTTTTGAGAGAGACGAAGCTATGGATACCTTGGAGATTTTCTGGAGAGTTTGCTGTCTAAGTTGGAATTTTTAAGGGGAATATTATTTTTCCATTATTTCATATGAGCCATGCAATGGTTATATAATTTTAGTCAGAGGCTTGCAAGCCAGAGAAGAAGTAATTTCGGACCTTATAAACTTTATTGTATTATAGATAAGCATCAAAAGCAGAAACGAACTAGAACAAAATAAATTTTACTATTTTTTCAAAATTTTACAAGGAACTAAATGGCCATAGGTGCGATCTGTTGATTCATATCTTCAAGATCCTTGCAAGGAAATAATAATACTTCTTAAAAAAATGTTTTATAACATAAATAAAAATATTACAGAATTTATTAAGCGACAAATAGCAGCATTTACGATATTGTAATGATTTATTAGAAATTATTATTCTGCTAAAACTATATTTCTTTAATATATAGTTGGGTTTTTGAGTAACTTAAAGTAACTTAAAACTGCACTCCATCTGCACCTTGTCCAATTACACCCTTGATACCCATTAGGTTTGCATTATAAAAAAAAAAAAAAATACGTGAGGCAGCCGCGTGCGCGTAATGAAGTGAAAATTGTCCTTAAGCATCAATTTGCAGCGGCGACAAGGACGACGAGGATGTCGATGAGACGCGGAGATCCTTTCGCTGCTGCTCCTGTGGTTGGCGGTGTACCAGGATAATTTGATGCTTGCCGATGCGCGATAAATATAATTTGTTGCACGTCATGTGTATTAACTTTTTGCAGACACTGTCTGTCGCAGATCCTTGGGGATCTACGGGGGGGGGGGAGCGTAGGTATTCCCATTATGCAGCTATTTACACTCGCCATGTATGCCGAGCTGACCTCCGCCCACAAATTGTAATTAAAATTGCATAGCTAAATTGATTATGTACATAATACAGCCATTTGCCACCTTCTTTCGTGCTTTTTTTGTAGTCCCAAAAGGGGGGATAGTATCTGTAGTTGGCGGTAAGTAATTTTCCAGCGGGTCGCCAAAGTTTGGCCAAGTGGAAATTTTTAATTAAAAGCAAATGCTTTTGAGTTTGACTAAAATTTCTGTATCATGCCCGGAACCCGAAACGCTTGTGGTGCAAGATTGCGGCGGAGCGTCGCTCCTTTGACACCGCCCTGGTTTTTGCTCTTGCGTGTATTTTTTTTCCATTCAAGTTTCACGTTGCCGCCGGAGGGAACCTTCAATTAAGCAACTGACCGCCAAAAGTTCACTTTCACTTGGCAAAAAAAAAAAAGGGAAATCCTCTGACAGAGCAGCGCGGGATTATGGCTTCCAATCTGGGCAAGATTGCAGTATGCCAGCGGCGGCTGCAGGTTAAGCAAAAACATAAGCATTTGTTTGTGCAACACAATGACCCGGCATCCTCTGCTTCCTGCCTGCATCCTGGCACCCGTCATATTCGTTTCCACGTGGGATGCATACTCGCAGCCGGAAAAAATATGGAGAGCCACCGGGAGAGAGCACAACTCTGCATGTTTCAATTTTGAATATGTTGCACGTTTTTTGCACTGCCTTTTCATGGCGAAAAAGCGGCGGCAAAAACCTGGCAATGCACTAGTGGAAAAATAGAAATAAAATGGAGAGCATGCATCGCTGCGTCGTCGGGGAAGGGTGCTGTGGCCGCCCCGGTAATAGACAGGTGAACACGCGCTCTGGACAGGATGCCAAGGAGAAGGCGGGGAATCAATCTCGGAAACAACTGAAAGAGTTCATATTTCATTCTCAATTTTTGTTCTCTTTATTTTGTTCAGTAGAATCAAAGGGTATATGGGGAGAGACCTACCATTTAATTATAGACAAACCAGGGGATTCAACAAAATAGCAGTTATTCGAATCGTTTTTCAAACGTTTGGAAGGAAAGGTGGTTTTTTAGCTGAAAACAAATAACTGAAACTTAATTGCGGGTTTTGAGAAAAGGAAATATTGCATTTATTTATTTTTTCGTTATTTGTATTTGTATTTATTAATTTATTTATTGGAGTCTTTATTAAATATAGCAAGGTACCAAGAAATTAAATATGTTTCAAAATTAATAATCAGCCTTCCAAGATAATTTTAATTTTAGTTTCTATATTTCAGGAATTATAAAATTGTTGTATAATGCGAAAACTAAAGTTCACATTTACTTTGTAACATTATTTGCTAATTGTTTACATTTACAATTCCACCTCTGGATTTGTGTGTTTTCAAGGTAAACAAAGTACCAAAACTTTACAGCTCTTTTGAACCGTAAATTTACAGAAATACAATTGCATTAATTGCAAACTTTATTGTGAAGTCAGATAGCAGGACAATATTGTAATAA
This sequence comes from Drosophila tsacasi, assembly GCA_018904565.1. Classification (NCBI taxonomy): domain Eukaryota; kingdom Metazoa; phylum Arthropoda; class Insecta; order Diptera; family Drosophilidae; genus Drosophila; species Drosophila tsacasi. The sequence continues at coordinate 24,409 of JAEIHY010015915.1, forward strand.
ACGTATGCAAAATATTCTTGACATAAAGACATATCAGCACAAGGAATTTCTTTTGAGAAAAATGTATACAACATTTTCCTGGCAAAGTGACTCAAAGAAATTCCTAGGGAAACTGATGAATATAAATTAGAATTGAAGTTTATTGTTTTCCTGACAGCCTTTTAGCCGGAATTTGGCCCCACCCTTTGTGTGTGTCAGCATGTGACTGAATATAAACTAAATGAGTGTGCCAGTATGTGTTTTCAATAACATGCGAGTGGCTGTGCATTTCATAATTGAATTGCGAGCATAAATTGGCATTTAATTAATAAAGCAAATGCAATTTTTGGCACTACCGACAGCCGACACAGTCCCCAACGAAATAACTAGACATCCCCAAATAAACACCAACTGAGTCCTGTCTGGCGGCGACAAATTACCATTTACCAGCCTGACAGCACATAATCTGCGGGGAAGGGCGCGGCCAGTGCTTTTCGGTTCGTCTAGAATAATCAAAGCGGCCAACAAATGAATGTGTCACCTGTGCAAAGGGCCAGATCCGGCCACCACATATAGCAAAAAAGCCTAAAGGCAAAAGGCGAAAGGCAGTGCCGTCAGGACCAGGAACAGGACGACAACAGTGGCAAAAATATCATCATCCCGGCGGCAAATTGAGGCATACGAGCCATTCAAATAAAAGCACACATATGCACGAAAATGTGTATTTTCTGGAAGGTGTCGAAATTAAAGTTTATGCCTGGAGTGTTCATGAATTTCCCCCGTAAAGGGGGAGAGGTACATAAAAACAGGAGCCTAAATGAGGATATATACATATATGTAATATAAAGAATGAAGTTATTATAATAGTAATATATATTTTATATTAATTTATTAGAAAGGTAGGTAAATTTTAAGATTATATTTCTTATATTTCAAGATATATTTCTTAAATTTCATTCTATTTTCCGTGTATTTTCTAAGAAATTCAGCTTCTCAATTCTCAATCGTAAATTTATTTATTTACACAGAAAATAGAATGAAATTTAAGAAATTTTATGGCAAAGCATTTTTATCTACTTAAGTTAAAATAAATAATATTTTTAAAGATATATTTGTAAGAGACTTTATAACTTAAGTACTTTTTCTACAATTTCAAAGGCCTAAGAGTTTATAAAGTAAGAATTAAGAAGCTAATGATCAAGGAAATTACACAAAAAACAAATTATAGTTTTAAATGGAACCAAAATTTTCTGGAAATAATTATTAAAATATTTTTTTTTTAAACATACCCAGCACTCCTAGCCTTCTTGCTACATTTAACCCATCAAATCTAGTCTTAGTATTTTCCCTCTCTGTACCTTCGTTTCTATTAGAGCCTGGAAATGTCATTAGAAGGGGAGTAAATATACGTTAGCACCTGATGTGCTGGCTTAACTCTGTTAATATGCTGCCCAGACGACACAGGGAAAAGGGAATTCGCAAAGGGGATCAGCGCATAAATGGACACACTAGAGGCAGGAGTAGGACTAAGGACCAAGGACTGCGGACCAAAGACTACTAGCCAAGGACTGGCATATTGAGCAGGGCGCTTAGTGGCCAACGGAAATACTACGGCAAACGGAAGTCCACCACGAGTCCTGTCCAGGAGCTCACTGGCATTACCCGGCTGGTTGGCTGGCTGGTCAGGCCAAGTCCATGGCAATGACATTTACTATACACTCCGGCTCCACTTGCTGCTCGACTGAATGATTGATGCCTTTTATTCGTTTTCACAATTTGCGCAAAAACTTGATTTTCAAATCACATTCGTTAAAGTCCCCAGGGCAGGATCGGGGGCCCAGAGCCCAGAACGAAGGGGAATTAGGATTGGGAATGAGTGGGTATTGGGAATGGCAGCGATGGGAATTGAACGGAATGCAGACATTAATGCCAAAGCCAACATTATGCCATGACCGGTGGTGGCTCGTGTCATGTGACAAATTTGGAAATGACAAAATACCCGTATTCGTCGATGAGAAATGCTCACCCCAGGAGGGAGCGAGCGCTGGATAATCGACATTTTTTCCACCGTTTTCCCCCTTTTTGTTCTGTTGTTGTCTTTTTTTGTCCTGACTGCCTGGCTTCGGTTGTCATAATTGAGTTTGCGATGTCCCCAATTGGAATTCTAGTGTCTGGGCAAAAAAAATTCAGTTCAAGCGGCTACTTAAACCCACCCAAAAACACACACACATAGCTGGGGACAGGGCCAAATCGAAATTGAAAATGAAAATTTAATTAAATTTTGATATCCGTTTTGTCCATAAATGAGTTCAGCTGTAATTTCGGCAGCCATTTGGCAGTTGTTGTTCTTTGGGGGTGAGAGAGACCCGACTGGACTCGACCTCTGTTGGGTCACATTAAAACTTGATTTCAATTGAAAATTCAAATGGGTTTTGCGAGGAGGAGAGACCGAAGTGCAAGCGACCAGATACTGCATTGATAGAGAGGGCCAATATGCTGGGATGACTTTGCCGGGACACACACGGGGACACACAGCATCCTTTGAGATTAGCCCCGGCAGATTGCAGGAGCTGCTTTCATACTTTTGCCCAGTGACCTGGAGTGTCCTGGCTGACTTTCGATTAGTTTGTATCCCCATCATGTTAGCTACTTGGTTGCAAGCTCATTTCCCATCCAATAAGTTTTCTTTTCCATTGCCAAGCTTATGGTGCGTTGCGTCTAATTAAATCCTGTCAAGTGCAGCAGCGAATGCACTAATTTAAATTTATATATTTTCTATTATGAACGCCCACAGAAAGTAAATCTGCCCGTCCATTTTGGCCAGTTTTGATATATGGCGGCCAGGATTGGACTCTTCGTCTTTGGAAGTCTTTGGAGAGCGATTAACATAAATAATTAGATTTGGGTCAAGTCGGGCGGCAATAACGTGGCCAAAACAATACAAAAGCCTGGTCAGCCAACTGAACACTTTCGGCTTAATAGTGCAGCGGCTTAGGCTGACCTCAAAATACACACACGTGTCCAGAACAATACGTTTTTCCATGAAATTAGCTTTTGGCATAAATCTTTCGTAAATATTGTGAGGGGGAGAGGAGGCCTACACAGAGGATTCTGGTTGCACTGAGGTGAATATTTAAGAACTGCCTTATTTAATTTACATTTAAATTTTTAATATCTAAAGAAACGTTTCACTTGATTCGAGATTTTGGACTATAGAATATAATGTTAGTAGAAAGGTTTATGTTTGATTTTTCACTAGAGAAGATGGTTAGATACTTGCAGAAATTATACTCATAAGTTTCACAGAAAATAAATAGATTTAAGTCAAGAAAGTATGATAAAGGTAAAGCCTTGAATATCCTGATTTCTAACTTTATTTTATAAGAATCGTATCCTGCAATATTCATCCCTCGTCTAAGCAGGACAACTTCAATGCCTCAATTTTAAGTTCAATTCCTTTAATTATATTTCTTTCTCTGCATCTGAGGACCAGGTGTGGGCTGCGTGTGTGTGTGTGCGAGTTAAGTAGCCGTAGTTTACACGCCTGTAGCCATTTTGCCCAGTCCACCATTTTTCTTTTGGCCCGAGTGCGGTGTGGGTGGAGTGTGTGGCCTGCGGTTGTTGCGGCTGCAGCTGACCCCCGAACCCACCATTCACCGTTTACCACCCACCTGACCACCACCCAGCTATCGCCTGGCAACGAAATTAATCTCGTAAAATGTGCCAAAGTAAAAATGCAAAAATACAAAAAAAGTAAAGAAGGAAGCGAAGGAAAAACAAAGGAAGTGTAACTATGACACCCGAAAAAGCCCCCCAAAAGCAACCCCCAACGTCCGCCCCCTGCCCCCTCCTCCACATATGTCACGTCAAAGTTTCGTATGCTGCTGCTCATGTAATTTATCAGTAAATTAAGCAATTTATTTTATTTATTCCATTACGTAAATCATGCAATTTGGCCCGATTTCATCATAGGTCGAAGGCAGCAATTTTCTGCCAACGGCAGCGATTTCTGGCCAGGATTTACATGCCGTTCAGCCTGGAAGCTCCAAGTTGTTTTTACCTACACGCTTTGGTAATTTTATTAAAATCACTTCGAGTGCCTGTGTGGCTGTGCCGGGAAGATGGAATTCGCTTTTCGGGGACTCCGGCACGCAGTGCGCCCATAAAACCAAACATAATGGGCACCAAACTCAAACACAAGAGAGCCCAAGACCCAAGAACCCAAACCCGCAGGATATCCGCTCACGTACGCATATGCGTCAAAACTTGGCTAGAAAATGTATGAATCTAATAAACAAAAGCCGTATATTATTAGCTGCGGATTTGTTTGCCGTTCCCCCCCTCGTTTTACGGCGACGAAGGAGTTATCCCGGGCTACACTTATGAGCTGGCTCATAAGGATGTTTTCGGCGCCCGACTACGGCTGTGGCCAACAGCGGGGATGCTCTGTGGTCGCAGGATATATTCCCCCGGTTCTCCCACTCTTCTTGGCCATTTTCCTACTTGGCTTCTGCTGCTGTTCAACATGGCACAAATTATATTAGTCGGCAATCTCTGAGGATTGACTATGCATGAAGTGAAATCGCCCAAGTCACACACGGAAATGTTATCATAACTTATGAGTAAAGTTTTTCCAGGCATTAGTTTGCTAGAAATACACTGAAGCCAGTCTGGTGTTAATCATGGCAAATAGCAAGGAAATTATATAGATTAGACATATGCTTTAAGATTTGATTAAATGGACTTGAGTTCAAGATTATTATTTATTTCAAGACTTATTATTTGCGTGAAATATGATAATAGTTTCGAATTCAGCAGGGAAAATGATTGCTTTTCTTCTTATTATCCCAAGCCAAATAGTTTTATTTAATTTCAGTTGCTTATTTTAATCCTTTTTCTCACTGTACTTGTCGCCGCCTATCAACAAACAGGCATCATTGGCATTTAAATACATACATCTCGCCTGTGCAATTTGGCGTAGATTGTATTAAATTTTCTTGCCGGAATGCCAAACTAGCTGCAACAACAACAATAACAACAGTGCGTCACATTCGCATAGCTCTATTCCAGCTACGGAACGGCGAGGTCGCCGCAGGAAGTGTTGGCTTTTGTATGCTGCTCCTAATGTACAGACTAATGGAGCAGCAAGGCAGGAAAGGTGGACAGTTTGCTGGATTCTCCGTGTGCTGAACCCGAGCTCTCACACCGCCGGCAGTTGTACACGTACTCACGATTAGAGGCGAAAGACAGGTAAGACGCATACCTGAGAGATGCACTGAGATATTTTATGTGGAAATGGAAAAACAAGTCTTCTTGTTAAAATCTTATTTAGTTAGTTAACCTTCTTGTAATAGTTAACTATTTGCTAGTTTATTGTCCAAATAGTTAACCTTCCCTTTGAGATATTCTTCTTAAAAGTAATATTTTCCAACAGTGCAGACCGCGGGGCTAGGACCTTTTGAATCGGACTCGGACACGGTCTATGGTTATAGGCGTCCGGAGCCATGACCGGGATCAGGAGGTCCTGCACACTCAGTCAGCGGTGCGCACAAATAGAAGCTCGCAAACAATGAAACAAAATTTTTGCGCTACGGCATCCTTAAGGCGCAATGTAATTTCCTGTGACAAAATACAAAGCTAATCTCCAGCACACAACGTTGTCGGGGCGGCACACGGAGTGGAATAAATTCGCCATCCTGCGAAACTTGACTAAAGGATTTCGGCGTGTCGTCTCTCTCCTTCGCCTCCCTTTCTCTCTGCCTCTCTTTCTCACGAATGTTTGCAGGACAGGACATACAGATGACTTCAAATACGTGCAGCGAGCGGAGAGGAGGATTCAGGTCAAGGCTTTAACTTCTCACACTTTCCTTGATCCTGCCGAGAGTCGTTTGCCATTTGATGAGCAGCCAACAAAAGCGCCACACAAATAGTCCTCGTAGCCAAGGAAATTTCAAACTGGCGAAAATAAATCGAAACTCGAACTTTATTCCCCCGGATTTGTGCCAGCTTCCTATACTTTCGGTGGGATCAGATGGCAGGACATTTGTCGTGACACGGCCAGGGATTCCGTTTGATTTCTCAAGTGTAAACTGCGAGGCAGCCGGTTCTTGTCCGTCGCCCAAATATCAATATGCCCGGCCACGACTCACCTCGGCATCAGCCGTAATTGAATGGAGCAAGGCTGGTCGAATGTAGGTGGTATATGGCCCATGGCAGGTGGCAGGTGGCAGCTGGAACATCCATCCCCCCCTCACTGTGAGGCCGAAACCCATGCTGCCAGGCTGTCTCCTTGCTGGCAAATGCATCGAAATCATCAGAGCAAATAGGGCAAACAACCTGTTTAGGCATTCCGACGACGCACCCAGGCTGGACATAGTCCGCATCCGCACAGCGTCCTGATTTACCCAATTGTTGCCTGATTGACGGGCACATCCAGTGCACTTGCACCGTGGTCTTTGGCTGTGGTTTCCATATCCAATTTAATGGCGCTCTCTCTCTGTGTAGGCCCCCCTAGAATTTTGACTAATGTGGTGTGGCTGGGCGGGGAAATCCAGTTTCAACTTGGGATCCCCAAGGCAGAAGCTCCGCATGTCCTGTTTCTGACAGCTCTCCGTCGCTCCTGTCGAAGTGCAGGAAGGGAAAATTGCAAAATATTTACGAACTATAAAGCGAAGAACTTGACTAGACGAGGTAAGGATACTGATATCATAAGGTTTGGCTTGGTCTTGGGTTTGAAACATAATATTTCTGGAAAATCAAATCATATGTATACATTTTACGGAGCTTGTTTAGAAATTCCTGGAATGAAGCTTTACGAGTAATTCTGATTTATTACTAAGCAATTTAAAGTTTATTAAATTCAATTTTAAATTTCCCTCTGTGCAGTTTATAGACAGGCATTTCCTACCGATTCGAGCAATGTACAGTACCTAAATGGGCACTGCTCAGGATTCCCGCTCACACTGACTGACAATCAAGGACGGAGTGCAGAAAAAGCCCGGGAAGGCTCTCATTACCCGCTCAAAACCATGGTGATCCATGCATAACTTGGTCCGAAAGAGTCTGGACGAGTCCTGCCGGGACGAGGGGCTGATGCTGGCAAATGGACAATTGGCAGGAACGTTTCTCCAAGCCAAATTCGAAGCTGCGTTTTGTTTGCCTGTCACAACATGAGGTCCTTGTTTGTGCCATTAACGCTTCAATTCGAATGGCCTTCGACCCACTCCGACACATTGTGTGTGTGTTTGTGTGTTTGAACGGTCGAAGGTCGCATCCGAAATTCCATTTCGATTTCCCAGGATCCATATATAGATAATCTGACTTTTATCCAGATTACGCTCGTGTAAAGCAGCAGTCCAAACACCATAAAGGACACCGAGCCGCAACAAACAAGTTGGCCAACAAAAGGCATTCGCTCGACAACATATTTCGGTTTGTTAATTCGCTCTACAAATTTGTTTTCAATAACCTTAATGGCTTTGTCGTTAAGCTTTTCCCGGCACAAAAAGGACAATTGTTTTTCCAGAGCTAATCTCGGCCAGAAACTTGTTTTTATTGAAAAATCAATCTGAGATTTTTATTCTTTTCGGATAGAAATTTTAATCTAGATACGAGTATGTTATAGTCATAAAAGCGGTAATTATTTTTTATTATTGGAAGTTTCTAGTTTTTTATTATGAATATAATACAGATTTTTAAATTATAAATATTTTTAATGAAAAAACCTTTTAACAGTAGTTTAATTTGGTTTTTCAGTATAACAAAATTGTTAAATGCTATAAACTCTCAGTTGAAGGTCTAATATAGCTCAAAAAATCAATGAAATATATTTTTTTTAAATAAATAATAATGCTCTATTAAACTTTACTTATTCGCCTTAGCTCAGTTTTCTTTTTAAACTATGCCTGTCATAACATAATTTTATATATGTATAAATAGATATTTTTAATTCTTATAATAAATTCTGGTATTTATTTAGCTCTGCAAATGCTACAGAGATATCTGCAATAAACATCGCATTCCAGTCGCCGGCTTATCGCCGCTGCGTTTAGAACATCCGGAAAAGTGCAAACTCGTATATCCCGTGACCATTTTGTATTTTTCAACGGGGAACGCGGCCTTTGGCTCGTTTGTGTACTTACGGCTGGCGCTGTTGCTTCATCATTTTGTTTGTTAACCCCCTATCGCCCAACGAAGCACCTGGATGCTGGATGTTAGAAGCCCCGCATTGCTCTACACTTTTTCACCCATTTTTCACCCCGCTTTTCCGCGCTTTTCTGCTGTTTTCTATTTCTATGCATTCATGCATAATGGCTGGCAAACGTTTACAATGGCAACAGCATGGATTTCCGCACGTTACCATTTGCGGTCCATTTGCGGCAAGCGCCGGGCTGGGTCGACGGCAGTGGGTTAAGGGTGGTGTGTGTGTGGGTGTGGGTGTGGGAGTGGGTGGTTGAGGCGGGGTCACCATGGTACTGTTAGCATGATTGAAAAACGTGCCCCCCTTCATTTCCTTTTCCGGTCGATCCCCCTGCCTCTCTCTCTCTCTCTGGCATCCGCAACCTAAACCCTCCTCCGTTAAAGTTAAAATTCTATAGCATTCGCTGGCATTGTCGGGATTCAGTCTTGTTTTTGCTGTTACTGCTGCTGCCGGGATTTCCCTTGGTGTTTTTGTTGTTGTCTCTGGCCTTTACAATTACGTAATTTATTTTAACTGTGTCAAATCCACGCCGATCGACAGCGATTATGCTGGCAAATTGCAACAATTCCTTTCGCCAGTCCCAGTCGCAATTTGTAAATGTCGCCGGCATCCGTCTTTGTCTCAGTGCGTGCACAGCGAGAAAATTCGGAGAAAAATACTTATGTGATGAAAGGAAAATGTATTTCTTATTACTAAAGAGAGCGAACGTTGCGTATACGTAATGTTTTCTGGCTGCGAAGCATTACTATTGACTTATACAATTTTTTAAATCAACAAAGTTAAATTGTAAATTATTTATTTTGTAATTTATATTTTTCACATTTCACATTAAAATTGTTATATTTGTTCCAGTGTCTGTCCTGTCCCTTTTCCCTGTCTGCGTGTAATGGAGAGCAGCCGCAGCGGCAAGGACTCGGGTTGGCTTGAAAACCCTTTCCCCGGAGCCTGGCTACGCGCAACTCAGTCTGGCTGGCTGGCAGTCACTTAACTGCAATTAACCGCAGTGTGCTAATTAATTTGCTCATAATTGATGCGATTATGTGCTCGGAACCCGCTACAAAACATCCCCCAATCCCGCGGGTCACATAGCAACTTCAGCCGAAATTGGGCCAAATTCGAGTCGAGTTTGCCGCTGGCCCGAGCTGCACTTTTGCGGCGGTCCTGGTGGAAATCAGGCGGACTAAGCTCAGTTCCTGCACAATTTATTAAGGACTCTCGGCCCGTTTTGGTCAATTGTGAAAGAGTCACGGGCATCGCATCGCATCCTGCATGCAGGCGGAAATGAGCTGAAATTGCAATCGGAAGCCCCGAATCGGGACTGGGCTCTTTCTGGTTCGCTTTCAGTGGGTCAAGGCGGTCAGAGAGCCAGTGGTTGGTGGTCATCTGGTCATCGGGTCTGGTGTCCACTGGTCAAACGGCGGATCTGCCCCCAGGGCCAGGACCATTTTGACTTCATAAAACGTCCCGCTGGGTAACGCCCTGTCACGGATACATGTATTCAGATGCAAAATTTAAACGCTGCCGGACACATTGGAAAATTTGCCACACCGAGAAAAATGAATATTTTAGAAATATGTAATTTGTTTATCTTGAATTTTGTTTTTAATATTGAAAAAAAAAGTATTCGTATATTATTTTAGGTAAAAAAGGGAAACATAACATAAGAAATAATATTAGAAGTTTCCAGCATTGCAGAATTCATAGTTTCATATTTTCAGACATCAGAAGAAGACTTTTTTCTTCCAAAACTTGCTTCCAAGTAATGAATATTCCTTTTAAATAGTGTATTTAATTTAATAAAATAGTTCACGGAATTTGTTGTAGTTAAATGTGATTTTTGTGTGTGCATCGGAGCCTGAAACGCAACAAGGAATACAAAATACAAAAAGGGCAGCGCAGTGGACGGCTGTCGGGCTCGTTTGTCAGTTAATGCGAGAGTGCTCTCATACAAATAGCATTTCATGGGCGGGGCATTCGAGTATTTGCCCAGAGGATGGCTACCAGTTTCGGGGCCCTTCATTTGGCTTATTCGGATTTCGGATTTGGGGGCACTGGGAGAGATGGTTGCTGGTAGCAGCTACACAGAGAGGTGGAAGTGGGTACTTACCATTTAGGACATGCACACGCACACTGGCAACATCTGCATTGGAGGGCGCACAGGAATATTTGCCCGAATCGGCCAGATCTGCATTCTGGATGAGCAGAAATGAGGTTGTCACATCGCCCTTCTCGGTAATTACCGACACGCCGCCTCTTGATGAATCATAATTAATGACCTGCAAATGGAGGAGGAGTTCGGGGCAAGTCGTGAGTACATTTCGCATACACAATAATGTCAAAACAATGAGGGCAGACAGCGAGGTTCTTGTTGCGACGGCTGTTCCGCCGAAAATTTCTAATGACTTTGTTATTTTTGTGCTTTAAATTCGGTAAAGAATGTTACATTAATTTTCAGAAAATCAGTGTTTATATTACTTTGATTCATGGAGTATATTTATAAAAGATATGTATTTTCAAATGCAAAATAATACAGGCTTTAAAAATATAAAGAAGACTTTGAAATTTTTCCAGGAACTATATTTCTTAAGAAAGATTTATACTTTAAAAATTTGCTCTTCATATTTAAGGTGGTAACTTTAATAAAACTTTAATATTTTCATAAAAACCTTTGAAGAAATTTAAATAATTCTCAGAAAAAGGTCAACACACCTACAAATGTAGTAATATTTCTTCTCCTCATCATCAGTGTGTAAAATATACCTTTGAATTGCAAAATAATTGAAGGTGTAAGAAAATACACGAGTCTTGGCAACAGCTGCCATTGACTGACACCCGTGAAAATTGTGATTTTAATTGGAATTCGATGACTCTGTGTTCGTGATTAAAGTTAACTCTCGACATCAAAGATCGCGTGAAGTTCCATGCAAATCAGGGGACTCAAGCCGAATATATATACATAGGAATAGGAGCAGCAGCAGCAGCAGGCAGGAGGCTCCTCCTCATTATGGTTATTGCTTGCCATCCCGATTATCGATCTGTGCATGGCGGCAGGATAGGATGGCATGGAGGTCCTGTCGAGAACTAACAGCAGCTGAATGCATATTAAGTCGCTCCCCCCGGCTGACAAAAACAAATACCGGAATAATTTGCCAATACAGCACAGGGCAGACGGGGTGCAAAGTTCAGGATACTCGAAGCAAGGAGCTGACAGAGAATTGATATTAACACATAATGCCGCTGACAGGGCAAAGACTTTGGCTGAAGGACTAAAGCCAAAAGCCAGAGCAAACGCGGAAGCAGAGGAGAGGAGGACAAAAAAAAAAGAAGGCTAAAAACAACAGCGGAAATGAGATGTTGCCCACAACCCCTTGGCCAAGTCGCTTCGGGGCCAACTGTCTGGCGCATAATTTGCCGTCTAATCCCAACTAATCGACAACATTTGCGATACTATGAAGAATGAAAGAAAAGTTAGCGTCACTGCTAATGATGACGATGGCTAAATAGATATAGACATAAAGGAACTACAGCAGGAAAGTGGGCTGAATTGAATCCATTGATACCGATTAGGGTAATGCCTGGATTGCGCAATAACAAGAGTATTGAAAGACTTTAGGGATGGGATTGTATTTCCTTGTTATTGATTAAATTGGGGAATAGAATTTAAAGAAGCAAGTACTAACAAATTAAGTAATTAAAATCTATGCTATTCATTTTCTCTATAGTTTCTCTATAGTTACATGCTCATCATACCCTCGTCTCCCCAGGTATCAGTCATGAAAACAATGAAAATGACACAAACTTTGTCGCAGAAAACTTTTCGGCAAGTGAAAAGTTTGCCTATCAGTCGGGACACGATATCCGTGGCCCCATTACTGCTGACTCCGGCATAAATATCATATTTGTATTATAATATTTCGCCCTTCGGCACAAATTAGTTAATGAGTGGGCGACAGTAGGGATGGGGCACAAGGGAAACCGAAACAGAAATGGGCCGAGGGGGCGGTGTCAGCGGACAAAAAATAAATGCGAATCTGCAGTTTGTCATTTGATAAATTGAAAAAACATTTTGCCACATTGCGAGCTTAAAAATTCATGGCGTGCCGTTTGCAATTTTCATGACAACTGCAGCTGGTTCAGTTCAGTTCAGTTCAGTTCAGCCGAGTTCGCCGGGGCTCATCCTGACTTCTCCAATCGGAGGATCCGATTGGATGGGAAATGTGGCGGGAGGGGCAGCCACAAACAAAGCGAAACAATAATATCCAGCTGGATATAACACAAAGACGAAAAAGTAGGTACATATAAAATATTTGTGTAAAATGTTTGTAGCTCATTGCAAATGCGCATATATCCGATTTATGTGGCACTTCTCAACACAATAATCGCCCGCATATTTCGAGCATAAAAGGCAAACAAACCGAAGGCCGTAAAAGTCCACAGTACATAAAACTGAAATGTGAAATGTGAGGGGCAAGTGCAGAAAATAAGAGACGGGGAGCCCGGCGATTTGAAATTCCACTTGAATATTGGAGAGTAAGCAGCCTGGAGTGGAGGCTTGCAATAGCCTGGCAATAAGCCGGTGGCCGAGTGGCCGTAGATGGCAGGTGGATGGAAAAATGCCAAATATTTCACGGAATTAGCCCCCATATGCCACGTGTCCTGTCGACTCGTTTGACCTCAGGAAAAGCGAGGCGAGGCGAGCCGAAGTACGAGTATGCAACACGTTAATTACAATTAGCCGGCGGAAGTGCGAGGAAAAGTGCTGCGGTGCAAGAGTGGAAGTGCATCAACTGGGTTTATCCATCCATTAAACTAATTAACAGCAAATTTGCATGGATCGTAAATAATCCGTGTGCACAGGGCACGGAACAAGGGGCAAGGAGCAACGAAATGGAGGAAAGAGCGATGGCAAACCGAAGGGGACGGGACAGCACAAAAGCCTGCAGCAAGGACGCGTTAAGGTTCCTGCGGCGCACACGGACAGGTGGGCCCGAGTTGCCGGGATTTTAATTAGAAAATTCCAGGAATACATTAAAATACGCCAAGTGGCCAAGCTGGCAAGAAGTGAGCAGCAGGAGCAGCAGCAGGAGCAGCCGTTGGTGGCAGGATTTGTGTGAGCAGCGCATTTAACACGCTGGCATCCTTCGCCGTTTTTTACTCTGCATTTTTTGTTGATATTTTGTTTGGCTTTAGCATTGCAATTAGCGTGCAACTGTTGCGGATTCAGGCGCACTTAGCACTTGCCACTCTGCAATTAGCCAGCCAGCTGTTGATGCTGCTTAACTTGGCTAAGACAACAGGGCTAATTGGCCGAAGCGGGAGCAGGACCAGGAGCAGTAGTCAAAGGACGACTAAGCTCTGCTCCAAAAAATGTCGATCTGTATATTCTCTTTTTTTCTGCCCTCTCCCCTTGGCTGTAATTTAAACATAACCTGTCCGCCAAGCGCCATTGACACAGTTCCCTTCTCCGACCCTCTTTGGCATCGCATTTGCATTTGCAAGTGTGAAGGACGCAGGATATACGGGGGCGCGCTGATTCACTCATTAAAATAACAACAGCTGTCGTTTAAATAACGCTGACGCTGACGTTGAGGGACGACAAATCTGATGAGGGTTCCGCGAGACTCGGACGAGGAGGATGTGATGGGTTCATACACATGTGTAACTTCTCCTGACACCCGGTGGCGTATGAGCAACGAAAGGAAGTTTTACCAAAGATCGAAGTTTTCGACAAGAGCTTCACTGGCCATAACTTGGCTAACTACGTTGCTGACAGCAATTAAAGAAGTTTAGAAAAGGCTGGAATAAATGAAGGCAATTTATATATAATTGCTGAGCCAAGTTGGTGGTGTTAACTCTCTGATTCCAATTATATTTTAATTTGTTGGATAACTAAAATAATTTTAAGCTAGCCTCAGACTTCAACTTTAATTCAATCTAAATCAAATCAAGCTCTGAATAAGCAATTAGTATAAAATTGATCTACTGTAGAACAATAATACATTACTAATTATTTGTGCATCTGAAAAAAGAATTAGCTTTGAATAACAACTTTAATTTCAGAATATAAATTCAAACAAATAAAAATTCCATTTAATAGAGTTTGAGTGTTTATTATCAAGAGTATTGTTTACCTATAGCCACCTAGATTTACCTTTAAACCACCCATCGGTGAAGCTTGAGGTGCACTCTCAGAGTACACTTCAAAGGCTCTGGAAAGGAATGTAACAATAAACTTTAATTACCTCCTCGTGATGATACCAGAAGATGTAGGCCGGCGGTTCGGGGCTGAACTTTACAGTGCAAGTGAGATTTATGGTGCTGCCTTTATCAACGTGAAGGTCAGGACCTCCCAGGATGGTGGCCGTTGGCACTGGAGACACACACCGAAAAAGATAGAGAAAAGGCGAGCGAAAGTAAGTGCATGAAAAAGCGTTGTTTTCGGGTGGAAAAAAATAAAGGACGATGGTGATGACGATGGGCTGGAGTCGCCTAGGTGGGACCTGGCTGGCTGGCACTGTAGAATAATAAAGTACGAGATAAAATGGAATTATTGTCGTATAAAAACCAAGTCCTCGACGTTCCATCGACATCGCCATCGCAATTCCTTGGCCGTGCGTGTTGCTCACTCGTTTGCTGTGTGTAATTTATTTGTTCAACAACTTCGTTTTTCTCTTATTTTTTCTTTTCTCTTTTTTTCTTCTTTTGACTCATCTGCCGCTCGGCGAGTGCCCTTTGTTATTTGCGACGACAAATGGTTGATTTTTTATGAAGCCCGGGCTGAAACCGAAACCGAACCCGAATCGGACGGGGAATGGGAATCCGAGTCCCGATACTCACCGACGACATTCAGGCGGACGAAATAGCTGCGCACCGGCTGCGTCGATATCTGGCACTCGTACATGCCCGCGTCCCGCTTCTGGGCCCACTTTATCTGGAGCGTCCAGTCCTCGGTGTCCTGGTGGTGGGTGGCCTGGAACCGCTGGTCGGAGGTGTATGTGTAGGAGCCCACGGTCAGTATGTGGATGTCGCGATGACGGATCCAGGATACCTGCAACGGGATAACACCCACGAAAAAAACCATCAACTGGGGTAAAACAATGGCAAACATTTGCGCTCTCTTGGACGAGAGGCTAAATTGAAAAGGTTGTACTTGGGAGGTAAGTGTTAATCAATTTGAGTTTAAGATACCTTAGAGACGAATTTTATATAACTTTAAACCAATTTATCTATTCCTTAGTATATTATTTACGTGGCTTGCTAGTTACGACTCTTTTTACATATATCTCAGCTGGGAGTTAAGCTAGAATATTCAATTCTAATTCAATTAGCCAAGTGACATTAAAAGTTCTGGCCATATTTTAAAACTCGGGAAATCACAAGCCATTACTCTACTCAGCTCCTTGGCTGTCGCATTAAAAATGCAGCAATTGAAAACGAATTGCCGGCGCAGTGCCATCAAAATCGAATAAAGAACGGAGATTAAGCCGCGTTGCAGGCGTAAAGGGTGTGGCGATAAAAAAGTTTTTGCATCTCTTTGGCATGAACATTTTGGCCGGGAGAACGTGACGTATGAGCAACGTGAGACGCACTTGCTGGGGCAAACTTGGAGGGGCTAAAGCCCGCCGAATCTCTGCGGAATTACCGGGAAGCTGTTGCTGGAGGGAGCCACACACTGGTCGTGCTCGAGCTGTTTTGGCTTTGCTTAATTATCGCAAACTTTTTAAGTAGTTTGCGGTGCACAGAGATAACTTTGTAAGCTCCTGGACTGGCAGGGATGGCTGGGCTGGCTTGTGTAAACTTATTAAGTCAAATGTAAATGCAAAATTATCGCACTTGACAGCCAGCAGGGTGTGTCTGTGCCGGTCCCCCTCTATACTCGTATGTACCTTCTGCACCCTCTAAAAAGAAGACCCATCCCCCACAATGATGCGTGCGTGCGTTTAATTATACGAAATGTTGCTGCTGAATACTTTCGAGGGCCTCGAACAATAGAGTAGGTTTTCGGAATGATGATGGTCTCTGGCTTTCAGTTTTAGTTCAGTTTGTGCTCTAGGAGTGCATAAAAGTGAGAAAAACATGGCCCTCTCGCACTTTTGACAACTCGCACAACACACCGCACACACTACAGGCACATGCACACTTGCAGCGACAACGCTGCCATTAAACAAACATTTTACGCAACAAATTAAAGCGTAATTAACAAGTGCACGCTGCGCTGCATGCGGTGCTGTAATGGAGCCACGCCCCCCGACCCATTCCGCCCACCCCAAAGGCGGTTGGTTTCCTATTAGCAGCAACGCCTCCGCAATATGAACAGCAACGTTGCACAGAGGGAAAAATGAGGAAAATATGAGGCTTAAACTGCAAGGAATTTATAGCTTTTACTTGAAGGAATATAAATTATTTTATGATATAAAATAAAAAAATAGAAACACAATTACCTTTAATTATATATAAAGAAAAAGTTTAATTAGGAACTTATATCTGGGAATTAAAATCTATTTGTCACATGGGAAATTCTCTAACTTAAACATTAATTATGTATATATTAAAGTCTCTAGTAATTATAATATTTATTCTGTTATATAATATAACTTATATTAATCATAAAAAAAATGCGACAATAATTTTCTCTCTCTGTGCAACAACAGAAACAGCAACAGCAATACAAGCAGCAGGCAACAACAGCTCGACATTCCGCTTCAAGTTGCAAGTCGTGTTCGGTTCGGGGAGCCTCTGAGCTCCCAGGGAGGGCAGCAGTCAGGGCGGAGGGTACTTTAGGGTGGTCTAGGGTGCCACTGCTCTGTGGCGGGGAAACTTTTCGGGTCCGTGCAACTCGGACTGTGAGCCAAGTGCTGTTGACGCGTGCGGCGAGAGCAATTTCATGAAATTGTTTAAATAATTTCGCGCTCAAATGCAATTGAAAGTGCAGCAGCAGAAGGGACGTAGGGACGAAGGGGCGGAGGGAGGCTCAAAAAGGCGCGCCCACTTGAGGTTGAACAGTTGATGTATGTGTTAGCCCCGCCAGGGTTCAGCATGTATGTGTGTGTGCGAGTGAGTTTGGACTGCCGCCACTCGACGTCCCTCTTTTGTTTGGCAAGAAATTAAAAGTTGTACCTGCAAACGGCATCCTGCAACGCCATCCGCATCCGCATCCGCATCTCCATTTCACTCCCTAGTTCAGTTTCAGTCCTTCCAGCAGGATCCACTTCCTGGCGGCGCATTTGTGTCAAGTACTCGCGAGCGTGTTGAAAGTTTGTTGGTTTTTGGCATCGCATCCCATCGCCTCAAATTCACCCCGCAGCCGAAAAGGAAAATGAGAATCTATATGCAAATTTTGGCCGGGCGCGAATAAGAGGAATCCCCCGGGGCAGGACGAGTGTGTGGCCCACTCATTAATCGCTTGCCGCTGCCGTTTGCCTAATTATTCATAAACCTATCTGACGGGCATATTAAAAAAGTTGAGCCTCCGTCACCTTTGACAATTATACATTTCATTAGGCGCACTTTAGGGCAGGCGGGGGGGTCTTACCCATCTGCTCCTAATTAAATGCTACAAAACGCTTCGAAAATGGAAGGCTCTCGACTGGTACAGAGGAAAAAATTACTTAAATTTATGCCACCATTCTTCATTCTCATATTTTGGTTTAAAGTAGAATGCTAGTTGCAGCATAAATATTAAGAAAACCGTATAAAATATGTTATTCTTGACTTATAATTTTATATCTGTATTATTTTAGCTCTCTCTGCATTTAAAAATATATTATGCCTGTCTGTTTGTGACAGCAGGAAGCTCTGGAGATTAAGCCCAAGGAGCAGGAAGCAAGGAGAGAGAGAGAGTGAAGCTGTCGGTTGCCTACGGCCGACCTTTGTCCTGTGACCCCACCGAAACCGGGGAAGGGAGCAATTAAAGCAGATAAACAAAGGAAACAATTGCAAAACAACAACAGCGGCGGCACCAGCAGAGAAAAAAGGAATTACTAAATTTCCAGAAGACAAAAAATAACTTGGAGCCAACTTAAAAGTCGCCGTACCGCAAAAGTAAAATAAATGCTGAGGCGGGGCTCAGAACTAATTAAAAATTTCGCCGTCATGCCAGGGGAATTACACTTTGGTCTACTACGCGTCGTCGACCAGGTTAGGAAATCAGCCAAGAAATCAACGCAGGAAAGGCGGCCACGAACAAGGACAAAAAAATCAAGAAAAAATTATTCCGCGCATGGAGAATAAACGAAACTTGGGACAAACTTTAATGGCAAGTCGACTCCTCGTTGTCGTCACGCACGACAACAAACTTTTCGACACGAGTACGCTGCTAACCCCAAAAGTCCCGCACCACAACACACAGGGCCAGGTGTACAGTGAACAAAAATATTTTACAAGCTAACAGGTAAGGAAAATCTATATAATTTCCTTATTATTATGTATATATTAATTTAAAAGTTCAGCACACAACTCCTTATAATTATTACTATTCTATCTCAATCTCTTAAATTAGTTTTTCTTTAATTCTTTAGTTTATTCTGAACCTAAAACCTCTAACTTTTCTCTAACTGCATCATCTTTAAGCCAGAACTCACCGTTTTGTTGGCCAAATTGCGCACACGGCAGCTGAGATAGGCGGACTTGCCCATGAGAGCTGTGACATTGCGCGGCGTCGAGGGATCAAAGTAGGGCTCCATCCATTTGGGATGCGTATAGGCGGCGGTGGGCGCGGTGGGCAGGAGCATGGCCGCCTGTCCAGCTGTCGGAGTGGTGGTCAGCAGGTCGTCCAGCGAGTTGTACCCCTCGATGGGTCCCTGCACCCCGCCGTGGGTCATGTCTGCAACGAGAAAACAGAATGTCATGTGAATTTCGGTGTGTGAAAAAGTCAAAAGCTGCAAAAAATAGACACAAATGCACCACCTAACCCCCGGGTATATATCCACATATATATGCAAATTCAAGTCAGCAAAAGGGGGAGAAGAGGACCTTTTATCTTTGTGCGGTTCACCGCGAAAATATTAAAAACTTAAAGTGCAGCTGTTGGCAAGAAATTCGTGTAGCATGCAACCCACACTCTGCCCTCGCAAAATGACATTTACATTCATTCACTCTCTCGGGCTTCGAGTCCCAGGGCTTTTACACACTGAGTAACCCACTCCGGATGCAGTACCATCCATTCCTCCACCCAAACTTTGCTCATTAAAAGTGTTCCGTTCTCTTTCTGTGGTCGAAAGGTGCGTCCAAGTGGCCCCGGGCCAAGGTATCGGGCCTGTGAGCCTTTACTCTCAATTTGAATGATGTCCGAGGGGCCCGGGCCAATGGGTTTCTAAAGCGCCAGACAGCGGCACAAGAGCACAGTGTAACGCACGAATAGAAAAATACAGCATCAGTTTAAAGCTTATAAATAAATTCTTTTTTTTTTAATTTATATCATGTTATAACTTATTGTTACTGGCTTAAACTTTTGAGAAATTCTTAATTACTTTTATGTCGGAATTAAATCATTTTGTTGACTTTATTTTCCATTTGAGCAATTAATGTGGCATCAGAGGAATTTCGTAAATTATGTTTATTGGTTATGTTTCCCAGAACCGAGAGCACTGTGCCACTGAGGTCCTTTGGCTCAGGATTTGCCGGGGAAGGAAGCACCAGGGGAGAGTGGAAAAAGGGGGCAACCTTCAAGCGAGTGAAGTGTTTGCGGTTGGCAAGTACAAGTGCACACACACACAGCACATGCGGAATTGTGTCACTGCTCTCGCAGACACACACGGAGAGGGAAATACGCATATTGCAACCGCAAGTCTCCTCCTTGCCTCGCCTTTTTTTTTGCGGCCAACCCTTTTCACTGTCGAGCTCATGGTTATGCAAAATATTTGCACTCAAATCATATTTCAAGGATTAAAACTTGCATTCATTCGAAAACTGTTTTTCCACATGTACGCGTTCAAATGCTCTTAAGCGTACGCACTCAAATAAACCCACAATTTCGGCTTCATTAAACAAAAGGCAGTCGTGGGAGTTGGAAATTAAATATTAAGTAAATGGCAATACTATAAAAACATAATATAATTGAAATTATTTTACAGAAGACTAAGCAAAAATTGAATTATTAACTAAATATAAATATCAAAAGATGAACTCAGATTATAAATTTCTCTAAATCCGCTCTGACTCATATTACTATAATTTTGTGAAATCTCTACCCGTTAGCTCCATATGCTTAATGCAAGGAAATTTGAGTAAATGTGGCATTTAATTTAAACAGCTCCACTTGGCAATTGGCATCTGTTGCCCCACAAAACAGTGGCAGCCTTTCCACAGGCACCACTTAGCCAGCTGGCAATAACTTCCCTGTCTGTGTAACTGCATCCTGCGGCATCCGGAATCCTCCTCCAACCTGCGACTCGCATTTGTTGCTGCTGAGCTTAGTGGTTTGTTAACTACTCTCATGTTAATGTTGCTTTTATACCCCCGACTGCGGCTCCAAGACATGCAATCAGCTGCGGTTATCGTTGCATGCAGCTTTGGGGGAAATTATGACAAGGAAATCCCCTATTTAAGGATAATATGATTTGTTATTGAAATAATACATGAGAGACGATGTGCTGATCTGTCAGTTATAGAGCGAACGGAGAGAGACATTAACGAACTATTATAATAATATAATCTCCTCTGCTACCTTCTGAAATCATGAATTTCGTTACTTTGGACTGTCAAAATGGAGGATTTGGATGGACCTGGCGGATAAATTATCCAAGGAGTTTCTACTAAAGTACAAATTGTTGTTGATGTAAAAGAGTTCTTGTTGTAGGCATAAACGAGGCTTAAATTTTGACATTTTCAGTACAATTTATGGATTCATGTAAATATATTTAATAATTTAATGAATTTTCTTTAAATTAATTCTTTCTTCCTTTTTTTCTTTCTGTTAACCTCTTCCCAGAGCAAAACAGGTCTGCGCTTTAAGCGCTTTAAGAAGTGGAAAATTCGAATTCGATTGCCACCGCTGAATGTGCCTCATTTGAGGCCCTTTTCCTGGGAAAGCTCCATGTGTGTGAATGCGAGACGAGTGAGTTGCTCCCCACATTTTCCCGCCCGGCTTTTCTCGGTATGTGCAGGGGGAGGAGGAAGGCTTGGCTTAATCATTACGTGGGCTAGGCCGTTCCACCAGTCACCTCCCAGGACGCCCCCGCAGGACGCCCTTCCTCCACATCCACACAATGACTTTGCATATTTGCCCTTAATTTTCGACAACGTTGACGAGCCGCCGCGTGGAGCAATTAAGAAAACTTTTGCAATTTTCACGCTTTTGTTTCGGCATTTTTTTCTTTCCCCATTTCCAGTTTTTTCGGAGAGATAGAGGGATATATATACAGGGGAATCCGCGGGTCCTGAAAGTCGGCTGAAATGATGCGTAATGTGCAACACTTTGAACCGTTGCCTCAATGAATT
This sequence comes from Drosophila tsacasi, assembly GCA_018904565.1. NCBI lineage: Eukaryota > Metazoa > Arthropoda > Insecta > Diptera > Drosophilidae > Drosophila > Drosophila tsacasi. The sequence continues at coordinate 46,025 of JAEIHY010015915.1, forward strand.
TTTGGGCTGGCAAAGTCACCCTCTTCCCCCCAGGCCCCAATAATTGCCTGCTTATGTTCCGGGGGATGTAATTTAGCAAAAAGGGGGAGCCCAACGCACTTAATTGTGTTTAATGGCATTGAATTTCATAGTAAATATCGTTACATTTCGTTGCCTTCGCGGTAATTAAAAATCAACATTGGCTGGGAATCGAGTTACAGGGAATCCTCCTCTTTCGCTTACTGTATATATATATATATTTCTTCTTATTACCAGTTCTTCTTGGTCTTCTTATATTTGTAGGGTAGAAGGGTATACTTACTTTGGGACAATCTTATGTTATAGATTGGGTTCGTATTTATTAATCAAGTTCAGGGGGAGCAGGAAGGAATTCTTATAGCTTAACAATATTTATTAGATTCCTCTTTGGCTTTTCTTTTTTATTACTTTATTGGCAGGTATATCGTAGTCGAGCTTTGCCCTGTAAGGACTTTTATCATTCTGGTGCCTAACTGCTTGATCGCACCACTCATTTGAGATGACGAGGGCAATTGGACGGGGTTTGGACGTGGCCTGCCAGTGGCTCCTTGAGTAATGATGCCTTTTGACATTGTCTAAGCGATTTAATGCGTGGAATCGTGAGTTGGCTGGAAATCAAATGGGCATTGAGAGACGTTGGCCCCTTGAATATGCACGCGGCCGCCACTTCACCCAGCCGCGGAACCACTCAACCCCACAATTCCGTACTCATTTATTTATGTGGCACACGGTGCATTGGGAGGCTTTTGTGGCCTCGCTGTCGCTGCCGCTGCTCTGCTCTGCTCTTTTGGCCATCATCGCTTGCGGCTGGGACGTCTTAATTAAGCTTAAATGATGCTGCAAAATTTATTTCATCTCGCACCAGGAGCAATATCGCCGTCAGGACGAGGCGGTGGGATGAGCGGCGTCTTCTATACGCCGCCTGCCATGCATATAAATTATCCACGCAAATTACACGGCACGAAAATTGAAATTTTTTGTGTGTGTGTGTGTGTTTGAGCCGTTGTGGGCGTGGCAATCGCAGGCTGCAAGCCCCTCAAAAAGGCTGTCATATTTGTACCACAACGCGGACGAACACTGCTCCTGCTCTGGCTCCTGCTTCTGCTTCTGCTTCTGGTTCTTCGCTTCACACATAATAATTTTTAATGCTGTTCATTAATTAGCGTCAATCGAGAGCAGCTTAATTGCTCGCATGATTACCCCCGAAGAAGTGAAGGAAAAAGTGAAGGCAGCACAGTGGAAACATAATAAAAGGCTGGCCAAGCCCCCTTACCAGCGGAGTTGATCGTGTTCTTCATATAAGTTAAGTTCGTTAATTGGGCATAAGTGATTTACGAGTTCATAAATTCAACTTTGGAAGGTAAATATTATTTAAAATGTATTTTATTTATGTGGGAATTCTTTAAAACTGTTGACTGCATTTCCAACTCCAGGTGGTCTTTAAATACATACGAATACAAAGTACTAAGTGAAGCTTAAATATTAATTGCTAGTTCAGCGCTCGTGTCTGCATTACCACATTTCTAAATCTGAAATAAAAATAAATTAAATGTTTCTAATGAAATATAAATAAATGATAATGCTTTGATTAAGTTATAAGCTAATACATTTATTATAAATTCAGAATGATAATTCTCAATTAAATAAAATATAATTATCTAAATAACATATGTAAACAAGCTATATTCAATACAAATTTATTTCACTCAATAAGCTTCACGCTTGGAAAGCTCCTTCATTAACATAAATAAACATAAATTGACGCGTTATTTTAGGTGACAAAACTGGCTGAATTTCTAATGTTCGATTTTGTGTTTTTCCTGTTGTTCAACGCATTATTTGTTGTTTTTATACCAAATTATTATGGTTTTAGTCAGAAGCTTGCATAGCAATGAAGGAGTTATTTCTAAGTCAATTTTGGTACGCTCTTTAAAAAATGTTTTTGATAAAACTAATTTTTGAAAATTGTATAAGACATATTTTTTTAATTTAACAAAAAATATATATTAATATGCGAACTTCTCAATCTGATAAAAATGGGCACAAAAAACTTTCCGAATTTAAATGATTGATTTTTTGGCTAAGTTTTTATATTTCTTGATTTGTTAAACAATAATTTCATATACAATTAACCGTTTTCTTAATAGAAATGAATATATTTTGGGTTTGTTATGATAGATTTTGAATTCAATCAAATGATTCGAATTAAATAAGGTTCAAGGTTATACAATCTTCAGCTTCCCTACAAAATCGTGCTGCCTTGTTTTTTTGAGGTAAACTTTGGCCCGCAAATGAATTTTTTCCCGTCAAAGTATGCTATGAAAAATAAATCTCGGCAGCCTCCAAAGGAAATAGTTTGTGCATGAGGAATTTGATGGTTCCACTTAATTTGTTTCGGGATACGCCGGCTCAGAGACACTAACGTGTAATCAAGACACATTCTCCCGGCTGTCTGGGGCAATTTAAGGGCTTAGCATCCTGTGTTTGCCCCTGTCTTTGTCTCTTGTTATCTTCAACCTTGATTGACAACATTTTTGTGCAGCGTTTGGGTCGTGGTTGTAGCCTTTGTTGCTGCTGTTGCTGTTCCGGCTTGTTTGTCTTTGCATAGCCACTTCGTATGACAAAACATGCGATACGACACGACAACGAGAACAGGCAACAACTCACACACACACACACACACAGTACACTCACCGGCTCAGACCCAAGCATAATTCTTGTTATGAAATATTCGTAAAATTCATACAAAGTACAAGCAAATGGCATGTGAGTAAGTTAAAAGAAGAGAGTGTGTACACGGAGAAAAAACAAAGGTCCCAGACTAGGTTTTGGAATTAAAATGTTGAAGGGTTTATGAAAAAAAGGTTATCCAACAATTTGTAAAATTATTTCTATTATTAAATCTGTTAAATGCTAAACAATTTGTTAAGCTTTATAGCACAGAACAATTTTCAAGTGTATGGCTGGCCTTCCCCCTGGGTTGGAATGTGTGTGAGTGTTTGAGGCATTGAAAGCCGAAAGCATAAAGTGAAGTTTATACAAGAAGTTGGCTGGGATGTGGCTCCACTCTCCTGGTTCTCCAGGCTCTAGTCTCGGTTTGAGTTTAGGTTCGGGTTTTTGGTGCCTGCTCTGGTGCTGGCATGGCTTATCACCTCTGGCATGGGTTGAAGCTTATAATGAAGCATTGTTTGCTGCTCAAAGTTTGGCAAGAATGAAAAACAACAACTTCGGCAACAGCAGCAGCAGCAGGGAAAGGAGCAGAAGCAGCAGCAGCAAAACAACCAGGTTCAACACAAAAAGGACGAGCCTCAGGATAACTGAGCTGGGCGGCTAAAACGGAGAGGCTTCAGTAGATATTAAAATAATATTTGCACTGACTAAAGTTGGGCGCATAAATGCATGCAGCTACTTACACGGAAAGACAAACACAATAACATAAAACACAGGGAGAAGTTTCTATGAAATTGATAGATACTACTTGATTCGGTGACATGGGACACATTAAAATGATTTAAAGACCTTTTTAAAGAAGTTTATGTACAATTTATTAGTGTTTTTTTTTGCCGAGTCTGTGTGATCTGAGAAAATGAATTTAAATGCAAGAAAACCTTATTGTTATTACTTGATACTCCTAATAATAGTGAGGTAATTTTTAAAGACAAATACATTTTTTGTTCAAATTTGGCATATTTTTTTTGATAGCATTACAAATAGCTTTGAAAGATTCCAAATTACAAGATGTAAAATGCTTTTCTTTACATGCAACATTTGCATGCGAATTGGAACCAAATTACAGTCGCAAATCGAGCCTTCTTAGGCTTTGGTTTTGACCAACAATTCAGTTGGTGAATCCATGATTAGAGCTGGCCCCATTGCCGTCTGTTATTGTTTGGCATTTTCCACTAGTCTCGATTTTATTAATGATCATCATAGATTTTCCAATCAGAATGTGTAATGCCTTTCCCCCCTAATGGGGGTCAGCCTTGGTGCCTGGGTCCCTGTTTCCCAGGTCCCTTTTTATGTGTGCCTGCGAGTGTGTGTGTGTGTGTGTGAAAGAAATCTATTCAATGACTTGGAAAAGGGTCAGCCTTTGGCCTTGAGTTGGACCCAAAAGGGACCCGCACCGAGTGACTCGGTCACAATGTCACTTGGCCATGGATTTGCCTGGATTGAAGGACGCCGCCGCTGTTGTAGAATTTTAATTGCGTGTGTTAATTTTTTGGGTCCGTTCGTTCAATTTAAATTTATGGTTTTTCCTTAACTGCCACGCACATAAATTGAAGTGGGTCAGGCGGCAATTTAAGGCACAATTTATTACCATTGCCCTGGCTGGGTGAGGCGGCCAGGGAGCTGCCTGTAAATTTGATCTTGAAGCCGGATTGAATGGGATCCTTTGGCCAGGATTGGCCAGGTGTTGTGCGGTCTCTGCATTATACATGCATGCAACTTAATCAATCAGCAGCTGGGTATCCCGATGAATGTCGGTTAAGCGTTTCAGTCTCGGACTCGGAACCAGATTGGGTATTTTTGTTTTTCCTCCTCCGCCAGACCGGAAACCGCAATGTAGACATTTTAATTGAAGCCAGGCAAGTGACATGTCACAACACTCGGCCAAAACAGACGCACACGCACACACACTCTGGGCGGGGGGAAGGCATATTTACAGTTGGCGGCAAACCGCAAAAGGCAAACTCGATTGCAATTTCTGCTGTGGATGCTCTGGATGCTCTGCCTGCTGCCGCAATAAAATATTAAATTCAAATGAAAACACAATAAGAGATTTGCTCAGCTTGTTGGATTGTTGTTTCTTTTATCGTTGCATCCATTGAAATATTTAGCAGGCTCTGCACACAAACACAGTGGAACTGTAGTCTGCACTCACACCCATGACATTTTTTGGGCCCTTTTCCGCACATTTGCGCCACTGTACGTCGGCCCAGCAGCTGCTGCTTCTGGCAACCGCAGGGCCAAACAAACATATAATAAATCATTTTTTAATAATTCACAATCCGGCCAAATGGCACACGCAGCCACACACACACATTTCTCCCAAATCAATGGGCAACTAAAGTCGAACCCCAAAGCCCTTGTCGGCGGGGGTGCGAAATATGAAATAGAAAAATATGTAAAAGAAAAATGCAAAAATAGAAAGTGCAACAATCAAAAACCAAGGCTAAAATGTCGCTTTTTCCGGTTTTTGGGCCCGAGTAATGGCTCAGAGAAAGCTTCACTTTTGGCCATCACGAATTCTATGCCAGATCCGCAAAACGTGCCGGCAACGTTGCAAGGATTTTGGCTTTAAGAACTCCCTCAGCTAGAATTTTTTCCAACCAGCCAGCCAGTCAGCCAGCCAGCCAGCTTTTCCATATGCAAGTGGCTTATTGGGAAAAAAAAGGAGCAGGAGGAGGGTGCCGTCTCTGGCCAACTTGTTTGCCGAACGCGTTTTGCCTGCAAGTTGCAGGCGCAGCTCCGACTGGAGGCTACGAGTTTGATTGAGTGCCCCTCTGGCTGATGGCCGCATTTGGAATCGAGTTAAAACGTAGCAAATGACTTAAAAGTGCCAACTATGGCATGCTTAGCCATGTCTATTCGTCCTTTTGCCCTGCTCTCTGCTCGACAGTCCGTCAGGGCATCTTTATTGGGCACACACATGACATGGACAGTAATGCCCGCTCGCGTGTAGGAAAACTAGCTAAGTAAAGAAGCTAAAAAGTGGTTTTTGAAACAATTTAAAATAAATTATTAATTTAAGAAGATATTTTATAAATTAGCACCTATAAATATATATTTATTCTTGAAAAACTGTTAGAAAAAAAGGGTTTAATGCCTTAGCTAAACCCAGTAAGGTGTTGTCATAATTTTCTATTGCAAAATTGTTTAGAAAGTATATCGAAATATGCTTTCTTAGATATACAAAATATTACTATATAACAAATGAAACAAATATCTAATAATATGGTTTCCAGCTCAGTAAAAAATATCCATCTTTCGACTAGAAACCCACCGAGCTGGCGACACTGATGACGAGCAATCCGAACGGAGGACTAAGCAGGATGTGTCGGGATCTGTGCAGTGACAGTTATTCACTTACATAGTGGCACTTAGTTATAGAGGGATGGAAGGACGAGGCAGGAACGTGCACAATCATTGCGTCAGTCACGTTTTGAATTGAAGAAATTCATCAGACAATTTCGACTGCGACACGAGAGAGTCATTCGTATAGCTCCAGCTTCATCTGCAGCTTCCAATCCGGCTCCAGTCTGAGGCCACCCCCATTCATTCGTCGTCCTTTTGGGTCTCCGCCAATTTAAGTTCGTTGCCAGCAATTTGTATTCCGTTGAGTGGGTTTTACCTCAAACGAAATACAAGAATCGGGCACCGCACATACACGAATTGATTGAATTAAATTGGGATTTTTATGCGTGCATGATTGCATTGATGAGCAGCTTTCCCTATTTTTGCTGCCATCATCGTTTTTTACTTTTTAAGCAGACTTTCACTCATTCGTGAATGTTTTATTGTTTGAAATCCTCAATTTATAGTTGATGCCATTTTCTATTTGTGTGCTTATTTGATGTGCTTTTTGTTTATTGCGTGAAATGCATTGAAATGATGGAATTTAAGCACTTTATGGCTTTTCCTCTTGGGCGCGAATGATTTGCACATGCTCGTTGGTAGCTGCAAATTGAATAGTTTAAATAATTTATGCTCCCTTTTTTTTGCTTTTGTTTAGCTTATGACTGAAAAAACACTAACCGTGTATCGAAATAATTTTCCCAAATGGCTGAAGGCTTGAAATAAATATAAATAGGGGCAGTTTTTGTTTTTAGATTAAGTTGGCCAACTGAAAATTAATCCATTCGGTGAAAAGTCATCCCTTTTGGCGGGTTCCTATGTTATTTTTCCGCCTGGTTAGGTCTTACTGGCCAAGGCTAATCCGAAATTCGGCTTTTTATCCTGCTTACCGGATTCCCTTTTCCTGGCTGATAAGCAAGGTCCTGTTGGATAATATTTTAACAGTAATTCAATCGACGTCAGGTGCAGCAGACTCCCAGGGCACGAACTTAAAGTGACTGGCAAACAAAGAAAATAAAAGTCCACAATGCAGTGGTAATTACAAGTCAAGCCATGGCTTGCAGTGGGAGTTCATGCACTAAGAGAAAAATATTAATTCAGACTTTATATTAATAAATTAAAAGTTTTATCAAATATTTCAAAGTATATTATCGAGAAGACGTATTTAGTATCTATCTTTATGTAATATCCTACTAGAAAACCTCTTTGAGGTGTTAAAATCACCACATCATTTGCCTTAAGTCTATAACTCCTTTAATTTTTATAAAACAAACTAAAATAATAACATTACTTGTTTATTTAAAATATATGCTTAATGTTTTCCTTGTGTATTTAAGTTCCCCGCCATCGATGACGGGAGCAGCTGCCTGTGCCTGGCACGCGCTGCAGCCGGAGTCCAGGAGGCGGTGTCCCGAAACGCCGAGCTGGAGAGGGGGGACCAAGGCCGCTGGAACCTGGTAGCCGGGAACCAGCAGCATGTGTGTGCATTCCCAGTGAGTGGCTGAAATCACAACACAGTAACATGGCGAACATGAGCCGTACTCCAAGCCGTGGCCAGAGTTCTGGAGAAGTGGCAGTGGCCGGGTTTTAATAGGGGATTGTGGGGATCGGGAATCGGAGAAAGATCTGGGAGGGAATCCAGCGCTCCCAGGGGACTTGCCATTTAACTGGCTGGCTGCCTTGCCTGGACGAACTGTGCCTCGCGGGACACGGCGTACTGAATGCTATACATTTTTTCCCATCTGGCTTTGCTTTATTTTCGACACTGTCCGTCCCCAGCATTTTCCTTTACCTGACTTCGTGCAGTGCTCACAGCTTTGCCTGGTTTTTCCGCCAGATTTTTGCCCCCTCGTCGGGGCGGTGTTATAAATTTCGAAAGTACACACACGTGCTCACGTACGAGCTTTCCCGTGTTTGCCACTGCGGGAGATAGCAGGTCCTGGCTGCCGGTCCCGCTTATGTACCAGCTCCTGGCCCTTCTCCAGGAATCCAGCCCGTGTGCTACTGCCACTGAGGGCCCCTCCTGGGGGCAACTCAAAGTGGAAATGTTCGCCTTATTAGTACATTCAGCAGTAAAAATGTGTTAATCTATAAACGTGTGCGCTTCGCAGCTCACTGCTCACAGCTAGCTGGCCCCGAAAAAATATGATATGCATCCAAGTACACAGTGAATTAAAATGGTGCAAATAACCCTTTATTAGGCATTACAGCTAAACCTCTAACTGAGTATTAATAAATATAATATAGAAATAGAAAAGAAAATAGTGCGACTTTGGGGATTGTATTAAGGCAGGAAACCTTTTATACTTTTTCTTGTAAAACTTCCCCGATTTTAAATTAAATGTATGGCCTTATGTTCCTTATGTTTCACTTTATGGCATCGTTAAGTTCTTTTTTCGGGCCGTGTTGCACTATATATAGTATTTTACATTGCCCGCGAGACTAGTCGGGCCAGATTTGGGAGCCGGTCGCAGTTCTTTAATGAATTTATCGCGTGTTGGGACCACGTTCCACATACGCCTCGTGTGCCAGGCGGCCGTTAAGCATGCGGCAACTACAAGGACACGCGGCAACTACTCTGCATCTCGGTACTGGAACTACCCTTGGTAGATGCTCGCCTGCTTCATTAAAACTATGTGCTTTTAATGTTTACTGCCTGGGTAGACACGGAGATGTCTGCCGTGTGGCAGGGCAGGGATGAACGGGCCAGACAGGTGCCATGACCATGCCCGGAAAATGCGAACGATGATGATGTTGCCACCGCCTGTAGCTGCCACTTTGAGCCTGCCATGTAAAACATTAAAATTTGACAGCTTTTAATGGGACGAGAGATAGAGTGCGGGAGTGGATGGATGGAGAGTGGGAGGCCGACCAGGAGGGAACTGGGAGCAGCTGGCGGCCGCGAAATATTTCAGCGCTTCCTGCCGATGACGGCCTTTAATCGCTGCCTGCATAACTGATTACCGGACGACCAGCTGGCCTTGCAGCATGTTATCGCTCCACTTCTCTGGACTGGCAAATAAATCATCCTGCAACAAGGAATGCCACTTGGCATGCAGCCAAGGGCCGGGAGAGCATCGTCGTCGTCGTCGTCGTCGTCGGGAAACTCCGATGGCTCCCTGGCACTTTGGCAGGCGAATTATTGTTTTCCAATTAATAAATGTCAATTACGCTCGAGGCGGCAAAAACAGGGTCAGAGCCCAGTCGGAAACACTTGCAGCAGAAGCTGCAGCTGAAGTTTACACGATAAGCAGACTCGTGATAATAATATATTTTCGGGAAATAGCTGGTAATAGCTGGAGTACGTATAATAAATAATACATTAATACATTTTGTATGAAATAAACATTTAACTAAATTATTTCATTGTCAAAGATTTGTATTTTATTATATAACTTTCTTGTTTGAAATATATTTAAATGTTATAGAAATATTTTCCATAAGAGAGTGCTCTATCCTTTCACTTTTATTCGACTTTAAAAGGGTCTTTTTTTTATTTAAATTTTACCGAGAGTAAACAAGTATAAATCCCTCATTAGAAAAGCTAAGAACCTTAGCTCGCATAATTAATATTCCTAGGAAAATGTATTAACCAGATGGCATCAATGAGATTATGGATGGCTGGCCATTTTTTATTTTCCAAGCCGACGACACTTATTCATATATTTTCCTGCCGGCACTTATTCATATTTCCCCGATCGCTCCCCGGAAGTTCGCGCATGTATATTTATCACATAAACCCAGTGTAACACAGTGGCTGCAATATGTTTTGCCCACTTGACCAAAACTAGTGGTGCTGCTCCTGGCTCTGCTGCTGCTGCTGCTGCTGCTTCTGCTGCTGCTGTCATCTTAAATAAACGACATGGCTGCCAGGGGCTTAGCCCGAAGGGCTGCAATGCCGCCACTTGCTGCCACACATCCCCCTCCTGCCAGGCCTGTCCTGCTTGGCCAACTTTCCTCGTATCTACATCTGCATCTGTGTCAAGCGGCGCCTTTCGCAATGAAGCATAATGGCCGCCGTAATGGCCGAGCGGAACGTGCGTGTGAGCGTGCGAGCGTACGAGATGCTGCAGCGTATGTAAATGCAATTTGCAACATTTTTGCTCAGTTTTATGAATTGACAATGATTTCATTTTCGGTTTGTTTGACAGCAGCCCACCCTGTGCTGCATGTGTGTGAGTATTTTTATTTACTTTATGGCAGCTGTGGCCCCACTTTTTCCCGCCCCTGATGCAGCATGTGTCTTGGCCATAATTGCATTCTCACAATTTTTGCCTTTCCTGGCTTTGATTACTGTTCGGATTCGCATTCGTGTTGCCATTGCCATTGCACTTGTTGTAATTGCAATTTACGTTTGTGTTTGTGTTGGGGAAAGAGGAAAATTCTTGGTGCAACCAAAGGGGGACAGCACTCTTCTTCTCTAGATTCGGATACGGATTCGGATTTGGTTTACGTGCGGAGGAAAAGCAAGACGAAGCGGGCGGAGCAGATCTCCTTGAACATCCGAATTTCCGACTTAAATTATCACCAACTATGAGCTGGCAGCTGGAAATTTGCGAGAATTTGTGGTGTTGTGGAAACTTTTGTGCAAACTGGGAAGCTGGGGTGGGGCTGGGAGAGCGGGGCGAGCGGGGCGAGCCGGCAAAGCCAGCACGTAGCCACAGCAGCTGCATCGGCGGCGGCATACATAAGGATTTGGTCTGGCTTCGTTTTGGTTTCGTTTCGGGATTGTTGCTACCAGTTTTTCGGAAGCGCCTTTTCATGTTGCCCGTATGCTGTTCCATTCTTTCTCTCTCCTCTTAGCAAATGTTATGCAATCACACTAATGCGCACTTTGTGGCCAACACACGGCGCGCTCGTACTCACACTCACACACACAGCTCGCCGGAACACGGCCAAAACTGGCAGCGGACAACGACCTGATTCATAGACACCTTAAAACACGAGACACGGCCATGGTAGCCTTTTATTAACGGTCTCGAACCGTTTGAAACGCGTGGCTAACCTCGATGACCGCCAACAAGACTGGACCACGCGGCGTATGCGCAACACGGTACTTCTAGTTTATTACCCGCTCGCGAAATAATTAATGGCACGAAAGCATCAGAGACTCCCAGAAGGCGCTGGAGATAAAAGTTATCCACATTTATTAATACGCGGGGCACTGAACTCTCGGCAAGGTGATATTTAATACTTGTTGCAAAAAGTTTATCAAGAAAAAATAATTAATATGGGAGAAGGGAGCGTTAAACTCTGCGAGGGAGAAGAGTTTTTAAAGTAGTTGTAAAGAATATTTAATTACTTAATTAAAGTTGTTAAATTATATATGAGTATTGAGCACAATAGGGCTTTTTAAATGAAATAAAATGGTTTGAATGCTAAATAACTCGTCATGCACAGTGTCTGTACAATTTAATTTAAAATGTAATAACTTTTATTTTTTGTATATATTGGTTTTATGTTTGAGTAAACGTGAACACTTCAAAACACACAAATTCATTTAGTATATCTTTAAAAACAAGCAAACAAAATGTTTATACATATATTTATTATAAAATATTCTATTTTATATTTACTACGGGGTACGGCACTAAATTATTATGTTAGATCACTGAAGTACTAAGAACAAAAAATATAAAAAAGAGTTTTTGCAAACGTCATATATTTAAGTGATATTTTTCTACTCCTGAATAAAAAACTCAATAATTTAAAGAAGAACTATAAGCACTATATATAGAACCATTCTAAGTTTTAACCTAAATCTATATTTATATATATGAAACTCTAAATAAAAATGTAGCTATATTTAAAAATGTTGTGCATCAAAAATGCATTAAGTCACCGAAATGTTCTGCCTTACTTCGGTGCAAGCGCCCCACAGTGGTCGGTCTTGTATGGAGCGGGCGGCCAAAAATACTTCTAGTAGAGATAT
>JAEIHY010015916.1:0-10511 GCA_018904565.1 Drosophila tsacasi
CTGCGTTGCAAACTTCTGACTAAAATTATAATACCCTGCAAGGGTATAAAAACTGAAACAATTATTTTAAGCACCCGACTTAAGTAACATTTACCTTTATCTATAATAAAAAGTAATTCCCACAATGAGATCACCCTATATTTACCTTTGATAAAATATTTCCAGCATTTGGTCAGCTCCAAACTGGACGTAATTATAAGCTTAAAAATCGATTTTGTATATTTTTTCCTAAGGTTCCTAAATGGATTTTTTGGCAGAGCTTTTGGTGTGTAGTTACTTGAGATATTGTTCTACTGATAGTAAATATAAATAATTTGCGTATCACAAAAAGCATTATTACATCGATTTGTGGTCAAGGCCTCTAATGATGACGACTCACCATAAATCAAATATTTTCCTTCCCTTACACAAGGACACGACAAATTTTATCAGATGGAAAAAATGCGTATAAATGAGCATTAGTTTTTGTGGTTTATATTGTCAAAGTGATATAGACACTGACCAGACCAGCAGGTGTGACATTTCTGTTCGATTTTTTGATTGATGGAGCCCAGAAAACCCAACACAATGTATGTAATTGGAATTGATTGAGCCTCTAGCAATAATATTTTTCTAGGAAGAATATCATGACACAATTTAACGCGTAATTATTTACACTTGTTGCTCAGTGTACCGACTAATTGGTATCATTTTTACAACAACTACTGACCAGAGTTAAATGGGTTCAAATTATTGAAACACGTTAGATAACAAACGAATAATGCTTACATAAATGTTCATAGATAAATCGCAGCTGTATCTATGCCCCTGCTCGCCGGCCATATCTTAATTTATTGGCTGATAATTGATAATGAAATCAATTTGATTGACGATTTAATCCCAATAACACATTTTTCAGACATTTCGACCGACGCTCTGAACCGAATATAGATAGCTATCTTGTACATATGCACGTTTATTTATATAGGCGCTATGTATGACTATAAATATTTGTTTATGCATGTTTGCTTGAATATTACGAGGGTCTAGAGGCTAGACTCTAGACGGAAGAAACACGTTTCGGGACCGATCAAGCGAAGGCCGCCTGAGTCATATTTTATTTATTAGAAATTTATAAAATATATAAATGCGCATATAGGTACTGTTAAAAAATCTCTGGAATATTGGGGAAAAATTTGAAAAAAATGTTAATCGTAAGGAATTTCATTTTTACTGGTAGGTATCTATAATCGTAGTATTCATTTTTAATGCGTAATAAGAATTATTCCAATTATTCCTTATTATTTATTTTTTTTTAATATTAAAATTCTTGTTAATATAAATAAAATAAAACTATAAATTTTGTAATCTATATGAAATCGACAAGTTTGCCTAATTGATCAAAATTTAAATAAAACTATTAAATAAAGTAATTAAATAAATTTTAAGAATAAGTCTTTCTAGAATCTTTAAAATTTACTGATTCTGAAACTCCTAGATGCATTGGAGTACTGGAATTTGAAGATGGAATCTCTGAATGAGATGACTCTGCAGAAAAAACATTCAAGAAATATAGAAAAGAGCGAAAATGGCATAAAAATATGTTGCTATGTTGTGCCGTTGTTATCAGCTTGGCAACCAAAAAAAAATATGTAGAATAAAACAGCATTACATATGTTTATACTAGAAATATGTACATATGTATGTACTACATACATCTGTTTATGAGTATTTTGGAATGCGAAACAAATGGGAGCGAATAAGTAGAGCAGAGCGAATGGAGAAGGGAAATGGGTGGAAAAACAGAGCCGGCAAAAGACCAAAATAAACTCAAGTGCACTTTTGCTAGACGTAAAAAATAAATGATAGAGGAAAAATGTCTATCGTTGGAAAAGTGAAAATATAAAAGGTGGCTAAAAATAAGCAAGGAAAATGTACATTCATACGTTTATATGTATGTAAAGCCGCTCACACATTTTTTGTTGAAATTTTTTAAACAAGAAATGTTTACACGGAAAAAAATCTCTACCTTAAAAAAATATATAAAACTTGAAATTTATTTAAACAATTTGACGCAGTTTCCTTTTAAGAATTTTAGATTAATATAAATAATTTATACGATTTCTAGGTAATTAAACAATTTTTTGCAGTATATTTTCTTTTACGCACATTTCTCTTGTTCTTTCTGCCTTTTCCGCAACAAATCAGCCGGCAGCTGTTCTTTCTTTTCCACTATTTTTCGCACTCTCTTTGTCGCTCTCCCGCTTTCCACAGTTTCTCTCTTTGCATCCGTATCTGATTCCCGATTTTGTTTTGATCCGCACTGCAGACGTGTGCATATAAATAATGATTTCCAATTTATTCTCGACAAAACGGCACAATGCACATTAATATTTATTGGCGAACCAAAAAAGGAGCACTTTATTCAGTTCACACAGGCACAATATAGAAAATCTCACAAAACTCGTTTCACGAAGTACTGGAAAAACACGGCTTGCTTTCGCTTCCATTTACATTTGATTAATTTTGAAATAATTGGAATAATTTCCAAATAGCTAGATGGAAAAACACGATTTTCCGCGACCGAGGCAAAGAGTAAAATGCCGCGCGGCCCGAGAACGAATGCGCGAGAATCGGAGAAATATATTTTGAACCCAACGAACAGAGAAATCGAAATCGGCACCGATAGCTGAGATAACAGAGAGCCTAACAGAGCGTGGGTCTGTTAACCGGCACCCACACAACCTTAACAGCTGTTAAAACGAGTGTCCGGAAAAAGTGGCGAAGAGAGGCGGAGGACAGGAAATATGAACATAAAACCAAATGGTAAGAAAAAATATGTAGGTAAATAAAACATTTGTCACTTGTTTTGCCTTATAAAATAATTTATATTTTTGTGCTCATTAAATACAAAACGTATGTTATATTTATAAGGTTATTTTTGGAAAATAAAAAATAGATGTTTTAGGAGAAACATTTAAAGAATTTATTAAATTTTAGAAAAAACTTAAGGAATCTTCAAAACTTGAAATTTCTGTTTAAATTTAAATTTACTACATTAAATTTGATATTATAAAATTAGTTAAGAAATCGACGAAATAATAATGTTTTCTACAAATAACGATAAATGAAAAATACCAAAATTCCTTCAGCCTATTCCAAAAACCATTGCATACCCCCAGGCGCCCAATGCTGGCCTTATAAGGCCATCAATTAAGGACTTGCTTAAATTCGAACGATATCGTTTGGCAATTTCCCTGCACTTTGTGTCCAGTCTTGTATAGTTAATTGAAATGAATAATTGAGGGAGCTGGACAATGAAGGCAACCGCCAGGCGGCAGTAGTGGTCAGGAAGAGCAAGTTTTCCGCAATGGAAATTGATTTTTTTCCCCGTTGGCATAACAAGGCTCACTTGGCTGGCTTTCCTCTGTGTGAGCAAGGCTAACGACACGTTTGTAATTCCTTGATAATTGCAAAGGGCAACGGAGCAAGCACTTTCTGTGCAAACATTTCAATATCGTGTGGCATTTCCATAATATCGATCCAAAGTTGGCAGCTGATGGCGTGGGTGCAGCTCTCGCTCTTATCCTTTTGGCTATCACGAGACAAAGCATATATATAGTATGGAGTGTACACATTATCCTTGTACTTGAACGACTGCAGCTAAGTGCACGTAATTGAATCCTGAGTACAATTCGCTGGGGGTTCATTTTGCGAAACTGCGTCGTCGCCGTTGTCCGCCTTGATTGGATGCCCCTAACGACGATTTTATGAATGGTTAGGAGAGGATTTTTTTCTACACTAAAACTACAGAGAGGAAAAGGATTTATAAAACTATTGAAGGAAGGTTTTAAAAAAGAATATCATAAAATTTTACCAAAATTTGAGTTAAAGTATGGTGAAATAAAATTTAACATTATGAAAATTATAATTAGAAAGATACTGCTATTATTAAAATATTTAATATTACAATATTCTCTTTAAAAATTAGCAAGTATTTAATTTTATTTAATTTATGAACTGAATATTTCACTTCTTTTAAAAATATCTTAATATTCGTACAAAAAACTTGGCTTTGAAAAGGCTTAAACCTTTAATTAAGTTATAAACTTCTATCATAATTCGTCTTATGTAATTCTGCTTTCAAACCAATTCAATAATATATATTTTAAATCCTTATTTTCCTCTCAGTGTATTCAACAACTTGTCTAATGATTTTCAGAGCTCACAATGGCTAAATAATTCCGATTAGATTAGCTTTTGTGGCCTATAATTGGGTAGGAAGCTGTGTTAATAATGGGATCATTTGCTTTTATGGTAGGAATTTAATTTCTTGGCTGATAAATAATTAAAATCACTTGTTATGCCTTCCAATAATAAGCGGTCACACGGAGTTCAGCGTATAATTTTCAAATTAAAAACAAATCAAGTTAAAAAGTGTGCGAAATTCTTAATCAGTATTTGAAACATCATTAGCATAACTATTACTATGTTTTGTCAGACGCAGATAAGTTTAATCAGTTAATTAAAAACTTATAAAGTTATAATGCCTTAAATAAAAGCCTCAGTGCTTCAAGAATTTTATATACCCAGAAAAAAACCTATTTTAGACTTTAAATGAAAACAATGGTAATGGCTATGGCTTTGATAACACATAAAGGCAATCCGCAAAAGCCATTCGCAAACAAAACAAAAGCCCAAACGCAAACTGAAAACCGCCAAACTTTTCGGAAAAGTTCCCAACTGAAGAGCTCTGAAGGAGCAGAAGCTATAGGACGACGTAGTCCTGCGGTCCCTCTTCAGGTTCATTAGACTGGAATCTCAAGTGCGTGAGTGTTTGTGTGTTCGGCGGCGGCTTAAACTTTCAGCTGAAAAACATCGCAATAATAATAATAACGCCCAGTGAGAGCCGCCCACCGTTGTCGCCGACAACGACTATTATGTAAGCCCCGGGCTTTGCCCAAGGACACGCCACAGGGCATGCCGCTGCGGAACCGAAAATAGCAAACACAGAATAGAGGCAGAACAAATCAGACAGCTCCTCCATCTCCATCATCAGACAAATAGATGGATGGCCGGGGGACGAGGACCCTGGGAAATGGGATACAACAATTTTATTCCATCATACACATTTGCAATGACCATGGGCGAAGGACACGCAGCACAGTAAATCAGGGGCGAAAACAACTCTAGTTTTTCCACTATTTTTTTCGGGGCGTGACGACCAGACAATAGTTATGGCTTTGCCGCAGTGCCACGCGCAACCGGAGCCAAAAAAATAGTAATAATAATGTCACACTTCTTACTACACTAAAATCAATTTGCTGGAGGACATGGCACTTAAGTTTGGTGTTTCTACATTTATTATATATTCCAATTTGTATTATTTGTTTTCCTAATGAATAAATAGAGGATTTCTAACTAACCTTTATCTATAAATATTCTTTTAAAACACTTGAGTTACTTGACTTCATTTAATCTTCGTAAAACGTTCATGTATTTTTATTTATTTTTTGTTTTATATTTTATTATAATAAAAACTAGCAGAGAAGGTACAGAAATAACTATGGGTTTGAAATCTGTGGAAAATGTTCCATCTTCAAAAAAAATTAATTGGTAAATTATATTGCATACTTGTAGACACCCAATTAAAATATTTTAAGCCCCAACAGATTTTTGTGGATGATATGGATATTAATAAAAAAGGAGATCAATAAAAAACTTGTAAAGCTTTAATGCGAATTTTATATTTCACAGAAAAATTACCTACAAAGAGAACTAATTTTTTTTTAATTTTGTAATTTTCTCAGTTTGTATATTAATTAATTTAATAACATTATGAAAAATTATATTAAACACAAATTCAGTGTATAATAATACTTATTTACTCTTTTACTTATTTACTTGCAATATTTTCGCCAAAATCCTTACTCAATCATTCAGTTCAAGGCTTAAAATTCAAAATGCCGCGAGCGCCTCTTATCTCCCAAGTTCATAACACCGAAGGTTGCCCAGCTTTCAAGAGCACACTAAGCTGAAAATCTGTATTTTGACTATAGATGCCATTGTACACATGACAGAACACAATCATTTGTAGTATCAAAAGCAAAAATAACAATAACAAACGCAAGGCCTGCGGCTCTTTTTGCATTACATAAAAAACACCCACTACCGAACACACACACACCGGTGCAGTCACACAAAAAACGTTGCCTGCTTTTCAGCGTCGTAACGAAGTTATTACTGTTTTTGTTATTGTAACTGCAGCTGCAGTGTTTATGACGTAAAAACAGCGTCGGCAAATGGACAATTTGTTTTTGTTTAGCGTAGGCACCGTTACATGCGCACAGGAGAGAGAGCCAACGGACAAAACATCTGTTTGCTTGGCGTGGGAGAGCGAGTAACGGTAAATGGGGGAGAGATAGCACGAGAGAGAGCCAGCGAGAGTCATCCCTTTTTTATCCCCTAACTGCACCTGATGACAGAGTTGTTTTTTCCCCTCGTCCCTACTGGATTTATGGCTTTTGGCAAAGTCAAATTTTGATGGAAGGACAACAGACGGAAAAGTCGGTAAACATTAATACCGAACTTGTGGCTGCCACATTATGCAATACCGTTATCAATCAAAGGCCGCCGCCACTTAATTATTATGTAAGAAAGTTGTCGGGGCTCCAACTCACCGTTATTTCTTGCAGACACGCCTAAATTGAATTTAGATTTTGATTTAGATCTAACTCTTAAGGCGGCTATTTAATCAAGGATTTTTGCACAGGCTTTACCGTTTTTTCTCTCAGACATTTTACATCCTTCTTTTTCGTTTTATTTATACAATATTAGCAATAAATACACTAACAAACACACACGCGCGCACACACACACAGCCCGGTCGGTGACTTTAATTTAATTTTCGTGTTATTATTAATTTTTTGCGGGGGGAGTAGGAGGCGGCGGCAGCGCTGCAAACAGCGACGTCGCTGCTTACAGCGAACGCTTGAGGACGTTAAAGTTTTGCATCAGATTGGCCGTTTTCATGTAAACGGCAAACAACTTGATGTGATTCCTGTGGAAACTAAAACTGGTGTACTTGCTGGCGTAGAAGAAGTCGAACCGCCGCCGCTGGCACATTTTCACTGCAGATTCGATGGACACGCCGCGCAGATGACTGAATTTTCGTCGCGAAGGACCAATTTTCCTTGCCGTTGTCCGCGAAAAGTCCTTTCCAGTGTGGCCAGTTTTTTCTATTTCAGGCTACATTTGGTATATTTTATTATGAACCAACTATCGGTTCACAGGATAAATTTAGTCAAATCTAATTTATTTCTGAAATTTCTTAAATATTTCTTTATTTAAATGCATAGAACAATAGATATATTTTTAAGAAAATTATTTTTGAGAGTTTATTTGGTTTAAAATTGTTGTTCTTGTAAAAACGTTGTTTTTATGGAAAAATTTTATATAAAAATATGCATATTTTCCGTATTATATGATTTTGTGACTTTAGGAAACAAATACCCCCATGAATAACAAACAAATTGTTCAATAACAAACAAGGTTGATTTTATTTCATTCCATTCAGTTTCCAAATGATGGAACTGTCGCCAAAAACCCGCCTAAAATTTGTGCGCACATCCCACCAAGCGATCTAGAGCTAGAACTAGACCTAGGAATATATATATATAAATCAAGTGACTCAACAGGATTAAGTACCCGAGCCTGTGACGGCAGTGGTCAACGCAAAAGGAACTCAAAAAGCTTACAAAGTACGGAAAGTGTAGAGTGCTAAAAGCGATAGAGAGCGAGCTGTGCGCCTATGGGATCGGGATCGAAGTCGGAATCAGGGGAATCCGAAACGGTCTCTGGGGCAAGTGACTAACGTACAAACTAAACGATAAGTAATTACAATTAAGTCTTTTATCAAAAATCACAAAAAGCAGCAGGAAATGAACTGGCAGGCCGAGATCGGGTTAAGGCTGGGGGGGATCACAGCTTGCAGAGGCAGAACAGCAGCGGAATGAAGGCTCCAATGGCAATGAATACGGGAAGCAGGATGGAGGAGTCGTCCATGGAGTAGGGATTTGGCTGACGAGGTCCACTGAAAGATTTCTTCGAGTTCGTCGATTGCTGTTGCGATGGCGAGTGATCACTGTGCTCGCCATTGTCTCTCAACTGCTCGAGCAGCTCCTCGTCGAACTCCTCATCATCCAGATCCTCGTCGTCCTCATCCACCTCGTCTCGTTGGGTACGTACAACGCGCTCCGAATGCTGTCCTGGCTGCTTATGGTCCACAATCTGCTTGCTGTTGCTGCTGCTGTCAAGTTCCGGCTTCATCCTCTCACTCGCCTCGGTGCCATGCAGACGCGGCACCTGGGAGACATCACCCTTCAGCAGGGCAAAGGCATTGATCTTGGGATTATCCAGAGCACCCTTGATGAAGTCCAGCCGAAGGCGTCCATTGCGTACGTCGGACACCTCGCCCTCGTAATTCAGCCGCCCGTTGTTGATCTTGAAGTACACAATCTCGTCGTGGGCGGACCCCCGACCCACCTGGTCGTAGATGTCCAGCTGGCGGACCACAGTGTGCTTCCTGTTGAGTAGCACATCGAAGACCTTTTTCTGCGGCGCATCGAAGTACACCTCGCAGAACTTCATGATTAAAGCGTAATCCCCGTCGCCGTCGCTCGGCAGATCGTAGCCAAAGGTGGTGGTGTGGTAGCGTTCCGTCCTGTACAGCACCTCGTCCTGCTCCTGCACGCGACCGATCATCAGCAGGTGTTTGCCATAGTCCGAAGCGATGCCAATACCCTTCAAAGGGTCAGCGTCGTACTGAATGCCATTCCGGTCCGTGTGCTCCTCTCCGCCGGCGTTAACGGCGTATATGACCTTGAGGGGATCTGCGGCACGGGTGCTGGTGCTGCAGGAGATGAAAACCAGGGCGGCCAGGAGGAGGGACATCCAACTTGCCAGCAAGTGGTCCCCGAAACTCCCCTTTTTCCGTGCAACGTTGCACATGTTAGCAGTTGTTGTTGTTCTTGTTCCTTGGAGTTTCCTTTGCATGTTTCTCGGTTCTCTAGAGTCCGCCTGTGGGCTTTTGTTCTTCGGATTTATCTGGCGAAGTTCTTCCGCCCGGCTAGCTGAATTTGCTAATCGGAGCACTGATTGAGCCGGAATTGAGCCATTAACAAATGTATTAATATATTTCTATACTGACAGCATGTATAGTGCTGGCAGGAATATCGATAGTATCGATGTTTTGAACTCTTTTTAATAAAATACTTCTTCTTAACAATAGTTATTTACATATTATTTTAAAGTTCACAAATTTATGTTTAAACATATGTATGGGACATATATATGGGATAACCCATGGTAAAAAACTATAATTAAAAAAAAAAAAACGTTCGAACCAGGCGGTACCCAGCTCAGATTCGAAAATACTAGAAAGTTTCAAGGCGTTAGAAGATTATTTGGGCGCGCACGTTTAGTATTTCCAGAGCGGAAAATAATTCAAATTTAAAAAAACAGACTGCTCTCGTTTGTTTGCCTTTCGCTCTGCCCTATTTCAAACTAGGGATCTTGCCTAATAGATGGGCACATCCAAGTACACCTTTTGCGAACCCATTGGGTCAGCTCCGATAAAAGCCGGGAACCAAAATCCGATGACATCCAACATGGTGCTCGACCTGGGAAATTCCGCCTGGATAAGAATGCTGCCATAATTGTAATGGAAGCAAAACGAATTAAGTTATATATTACAAAACAGGTTATGGAATATTTTTAAGCTTGACAGCCAAATGTTAACGAACGCCTGAAAGAGATGCCAGAGTCAAGACTCCTCGGCTGACGAGCATAACGTTGATTAATTAATGCGGTCGATATGCCGATGACATCTGCTGCAATCTTCGTTCGAACGCAAATAGAACTTAGTTTTTGTGCCCCGCTCTTCTCGGAAGTTAAGTGCAGCTTTAACTTTGCCGCAGGCCTTGGGCTCCAATATGGAGAATTTTTCGCCTGAACTCGTCGATGGGGGAAATCGGATCAGGTTGTCATGTTCTCAAGGACTCCATTCCAGGAGGCATGTCGGGCCAGTTGCATAATCTGGCAATTAGTAAATGTCAAATTCCCCGCTCGCATTGAGAGTTTAAATTTACAGCCTGCAAATCGCAGTTGTATATCATCCGGGCGGTCCAAGGAGACGCCGCCAGTAAGTATGCAACGGAAATTGCGGCAACGCATGTGATTATGTTGTCTCTGTCTCCGAGGAGCACCCAAGTATGCATGCCATGTACATATACAGACATACATACATACATCGCTCTATACTTATACATATAAATTTTCTTGCATACTCTCTCTACACATATATTAGCCAGTCTGAGTGTGTGTGCGTGGCGAGGTCCTTGGCTTGATTAAAAGCCTTTGTCCAGCGATGAATTGTTGCTGCATACTTTGGGTATTTACGGAGGAGCAGCACTCCTAGTCCTTTAAGGTGAGTCCTGCCTGAGCTAATTTAAAATGCAGGAATTTATTAAGGG
>JAEIHY010015920.1:0-15753 GCA_018904565.1 Drosophila tsacasi
GCCGAAAAGGGGAAAAACTCGGCATTTTTATGATTTTGACCTTGAAGATATTCGACTAACTGCAATACTTAAATATACAACATTTTAAAACCTTACTGCAAGGGTATTTTAGCATCGGCTCTGCCGAAGTTAGCTTCCTCTCTTGTTATATATTCATTATATATATTCATTAAACTCTTCAACATATATATTTTATATATATTTAACTGGCAAATGCGAGTTTAGGCCATGACAATCCCTGTGTATATCCTGTTAAAGCTGTAATTTTAATGCCTAAAAGTATAAGGACAACTATAAATATGTAATCCCTTCGATTGAAACATTGGGAAAGACATAAAAAAAGAGGCCCTGGGGGTGTCGAAACGATGCCCATCGAGGATGGCTCCAAGGAGGCTCCAAACAGTGAATCATAACAAGAAATAAAGCTAAGCGATTCGAAACAGGAAGCGGAAACTGAGCGAAATACCCAAATGGCTTTCAGGCCAAGCGCAAAACAATAGCAAAATGCCAAGATAAATACGAGCAAGTCGAAGAGAAATTGGGCGGGACGGGGCGGGGCCTAGAAGGGAGACGGAGGGAGGAGGTCTGGTCAAAATGGCAACTCAAATTGCACTTAAGCGCCGAGTCAAGCGTCAAGACAGGAAGCCACTCTTGGCAAGACTTAAGGGGGGGAGTCACAGGAGGATGCAGCCTGCTGCTGCTGCTCTGCTGCGTCCAATCAAAAAGCCATTAAAAAGTATTACGCTTGAACAAAACTGTACAAAGCAGCAGATAAAAGCAGCTAGAAAAGGACCGAAAATTGGGTAGCAAAAGGGATGATGTTTCAGCAAGATGAAGCGTCTTCAATTCGCTGAAAAAAGCTGAAGCTGAAGCAGGAGCTGAAGCTGGAGCTGAAACTGAAACTGAACCTGAACCTGACTTTTAATATTTGAGCAGGGACAAAGAGGAGTTAACTTTGGGAGACAGGAACAAAGAGGAAGAGAACCAAACGTTCAATAGTTACAACCTCCATCGACTATTCCCTCCTTAAGTATTCCCTTTTCCAAACAGTTCCCTCTGGAGTCCTTAAAATGCTTGTTAAAATCACTTATTTCGCATTAAACCCACACACGTTTCCAGTGACCGATAATCCCCCTCGGTTCACGCTGATCCTGGGAGTTAATTATCGACTTACTAGCGTACTTTTTTCCTCCGCCTTTTATCCGTTCCATTGTCTCGCATTATCCCGCCGAGAAGTGCTGCTGAGCTAATGCTTTCACATTTAAGCCTCTGATGGCTCATAAGTCCGCCCACTCCGGTCGCGGGGACAACGGGGACAGCGAGGACAACGACACCCCCGATTAGCTCTATAACCCATACATCCGCCGGTCGGATGGGGGAAGCCCTCGAAGAACCCTTTGCAGGGGTGGGAAAAAGAACTGAGACAACGGGAAAAACAATCACAACAATTTGCCACGCCTACACACAAACGAAAACCGCATGGACACGCGCTCTGTGCAAAGTACAGTGAGTACTCGATTAATCGAGGAACTATATAGAATTTAAGGGTATTTCTCAGCGATGGTAATAATATAAGTTAGTCAAAGAAGCTTGAGATACTTGAGACCCTTGAAAGTGACTTTCAAATATTCCCCAGCAGCAACACCAGACGCCTCGTTTTTTTTTACTAAATTGTATATCCTACTTTCCATACTTTCTGTTATTCTCCCCACAAGCAGTCCACCTTCTAGGGTGTCCACTGTGCATTCTGCTTGCACTCTGAGGCACAGAATTGAGCCGCTGACGTGCGCATTAGCCACAGTCGCTAAAACCACCCAGTCAGGCCAGGCAGGATACTACCCAGTAACACCCACAACCACAACCATACCCATACCGTCGTCCTCCTCCTCCCCCTCCACTGGAAGGGACATTCCTGGCTGTGCCTCGAGACAATGGGACTGCCAGTAGGTGGAGGCAGGGCAAGGCAAAGTGGCATAAAAAGCCATTTTGTGCGGTTTCTGTGCGGTGGATTTGTGAAAGTCCTCCGAATCCCAAATGACATTTATTTTATTCGCCACTTCCGGCTGACAGACGTCTCTAAACATCCGCTGCCGTCGCCGCCGTCGTCGTCGTCGTCATACTTTTTGTTTGCCTAATGTCTGCCACTTGACTGTAATCGCATTTGCGGCAATTAAGCCAGACCAAAAAGCCAAGGGCTTGACTTTGGCAGGACCAAGGAAGTCGTCACAGCAGATACAGATACGCTGCTGTGAGTTAATTGCCGGGGCAGGATCGTCTTTGCATTTATTTGTGTGCCTCTTCAGGATGTTGTCCTGGAATTACGGCTGGCAAGCGGGAGGTCTGCATTCGGATTTGTGGCCTGCGGTCTCTTAACGAGCCCCAATTATGAGCTGAGATTCTGCATAAAGGAAATGCAACAGTTAAGTTGTGTTGTCCTATACCTTACCCTATCAAGTATAATATAATTTGTTGTATATATGTTGTTATAATTTAAAGTAATTGTTGTAAGATTTAGTTTAGCTAAAATCTTTCAGAAAGGCTACCAACTTGGAGGATCCTTCGAACCCTGCTAACGTTGTACCTTTATCGTCTTGGCCAGACTCCCAACTCTCCCAACTCCTCCCTTGATTCCGATACTGAGCTTTGAACAGAAACTTATATCGACGGATATATGTACCACCCCATATACATAGTTATTGTTATGCGAAGCAAAGATACATTTTTAATTTCACATCACATTTACATATCTCCATATCCACTCCACTCGCACCGCACTCTGTCGCTGTCAATTTGATCCCTGCGCGAGATCCTTATCGGGGTAACAATTGCGGTCTTTGTTGCAGCTCCAGCTCCAGCGTTGGTAATTTGATATCATTGTTGTATAATTTGGAATTGCCTGGCATAAGTGCTGCGTAATTAGCAAGGACATGCCCACAACAGCGAACCACAGCAACGGCGACAACGACAGCGACAGCCGCAGCCACAACCACAGCCGCCGTATACATTATATATTATATGCACACACACACAATAGAGCCCAGGACCCGAGACATGGATGTGAAATCCTTTGCTGACATTGCTCATTTGTCATTTTAACGAATTTATTTTGTAATGAATGCGGCACACACACATGCAGCCAGCGCTCTGGCACTTAAGCCAAGACATCAATTAATTCTAAAAGCATTAACATCTCCATCTCCTCTCGCCTTGTACACTCACCCCCGATTCGCTCTCTATTTCATTTTCGTTCTATTCTCCTGTTGTTCCTCCCGTCCGCAGCCTTTGTGTCCTGGATGAAGTTCTACTCGACGTTTCCCAGGGAGCTTAAGTCCATCTTCAACATTCGCATCGCCCACATGGGCCACTTTGCCAAGAGCTTCGGTTTGAAGGAGGCGCCCAGCAAGTTCGCCGCCCAGCATGCCGCGCCCAAGCCGCCCCCGGCCACCAACCGACTGACCTACACAGAGCGGTAAGCGATCGGTAAGCGATCATCTGCAGGATTCTACATTTTTGTGTCTACTTTCAGTGATCCCGAGAAGGTCAAGGCCCAGAAGCGGACCAAGCAGCGCATGTTTACGACAACGGTCAGCGGAGATGGTCGCCAGACCCAGCAGCAGCAGCAGCAGCAGCGAGAGGGTGATGGTCCGAGCGGATCGCGAGGCGGCATTGGAGGAGCTTCCTCCACCCTCAGCGGCCGGAACAGCTTCTTGAAGAGCCTGAGGAAGTCCCGGGCCCTGAATTTTTCCGAGTACGACAGCGGCTTGTCGCCAGTCAAGCGCCGCAAGCTGGCGGAGTAGAAGAGGAAAGAGCAGCCCCAGCAATCCAAGGAGGAGGGGGGAAGAACTCCCCCGGATTCGCTGTACGGGCGGAATGCCTCCTCGGGCACTTTGCGGCGCTTTATGCGCGCCATTTTGCTCAAGCCCACTCAAGCGTTTAATCGAAAAGAAAATTGTCCTGTGAATATCTATGCTGTATATATATATATAAGATTATATGTATATATGTAGGCGTGGAGATCCAAGTGAAAATCGAGAAAATAAAAAAGAACAGCCAAGGATAATCGCATCATAAAAGTTTCATTTTTCTCAACTTTTAAGCCCGGACGTCCTGCGGGAGAGCAGAAATAAGAGGAGGAGCAGCAGATGCCTCCTGCCTGCCAGCATATTTTAAGCTAAACTTTGCTTCCTTTTTTTCTTATATATATATTATATATATATATTCTTTATGTTTTTGTAATAATTTTGTGGGGAAAATATTAGAAATCCATTTTCCGCTCACTGCAGATTCATTCAGTTTTGAAAATGTCAGGGATGATGGTTTTCCATTGGGCGGCAGAAGTCGGCACGTGTTGCCCGATGGCTGTCGCTGTTTGCCTTTTTATGCAACTGAAGCGCATAATTTGTTGGACAAGGCATAAATAAATATGAAGTACTTGTACATAAACACTCGGCTCGTACGGTTCCAGGACACGCGACCCCGGGACTGGGGCTGGGGCTGGGGCAGCGGAGCCAGTGGGTATTATGGCACTTAATTGAGGCCTCTCGGTGGGATCGAGAGACCCCTAATTAGACGCCCGGCGATTGATTTTTAATTGGGCCAAAGGCTTCGCCTTTTCCTAGCTGCCTAGCTGTCTGTCTGTCTGTCACTCAAAGTCGAGCGAGAGTCAATCAAGCATGAACAATCGGGGCCCCAAAGTCGATTCCTAATTACGTGCGAGTGTCAACATATGAAATAATATTTTCCAATAAATGCGACCATTAAAAGGAAACCCCCCAAGCATGCATATGACTACCTAGAATGGGTTTCGATTGTATGTAGTATGTGTGTGTGGCTGGTTCTATATTTTGATATTGGAACGATTGACACCTTTCCTTCGTGCACTCATAAAAATGTTTACCTAAAATCACACTGCAAAAGAAACTTTTCTCACGTAGGTTTCGATATTTGGCCTACAAATGTAACCAATTCGAGTCGCCCTGAATTTGCGGAAAATTTTGCCTAAAATCAGGAAAGAAACTCTCAAGTCTATTGCGGTTTTTCTTGATTGTGGATCAATTTTCATGTTTTAAGAGCGATTTGTCCTAAGTGTGGAAAAACTATCTTAAATTAAAGGTGCATTTTGTATGTATTTATAACGATTTTTATCCATAATTTTGTGGGAAAATTAAAGCTTAACAATATAAGAAATGAGCTAACAATACATTAATGTGAATTCGGAAGGCTTTTCTGAGTTAGTTTTTACAAGGCTAATAAAACTACTCACTGAATTCCAATTTATTTTAAAATATATATGATTTACAGGGTTGGAAATGACTCCTTCACTGCCTTGTAAGCTTAAGACTGAAATTATAGTACCCTGCTAGGTTAAATAAAGCAAAGTCAGTGGGGTCAGAGCTCTCGTAAGCCCCTCGGTTAGTGGGCAGATAAAAGGAATCTAGTTGTATTTGAATGACATAACAACCTCATAGATACATGCATGCCGGAAAAGCCACTGACATCCAACATCTGTTGGTATTACGATTGATTCCAGCCCGATGTTCGCATGTGTGCGATTAGAGCCAACTTAATTGGATCAGGTCCTGCCTGCTGCCTTCTGCCGGCAAGGATGTGTCGGAGAAAGTGGCTCGTTACCGCAAAACGCCACCCCCGCTAAGCCCCCACCAAAAGGGTTGGCCGTGGAAAATTGGTAATGTGATTGCACTAATGGCTTGAATTATGGACGCATTAGGGTAAATTAAAATCATTCACTCAACTGGCTGCGAGCGGGGTAACAGGGTGGCCCGGGGTCGGTGTCGTCCTGGGGGTTGTAATGAAGTCGTAGTGGTAATGCCATTGTTGGTTGGTTGGTCAGGTGCAAATGTAGCCCGTTTTTTTTTTCTTTTTTTTCCTTCCCCTGATGTATTTTCCTATTTTCCTGCTCCTGCTCCTGCTCCCTTCGGAGGGTAAGCACGACCCAAATCAGCTGTCAGCATTTTTTACTTCATAAAAAAAAGAACAAAACTAACGTGGCCCTCGGCGTTGACAATTGGGTGGAGCCCGGAAGGCCAGGAAAGGCCATTCTATTGGGCTGAGGAACTCAGGGATAGGGGTGGCACTGGCCCCAGGAAGGTGACAATTATTCCAGCTAGTTGTGGGTTTACCCCGTCACCAAAGTATGGGTTACGTTACGCTTGGTTACGATTGGTTCGGCCAGGACAGCATAGGACTCCCTCCCTCCCCTGGCGAAGTAAACTTTTCTCTTAAAATCTCAATTTTAGACTAAGCAATTCAACCTGGACACAGTAGTATACCCCTGACTCCGTCCAGGGTAACAATGTTTCAGCGCAGCAACTGACCCCCAGAGAAGTGCTGGAGTGCTGCTTGGATTTATGGCGCACAGCGCCAACTGCCAATTTAAAGACAATTTGGCCAAGAGGCGCGATTTCAGCTAAATTGCATCACAAATGCAAACAATTAGCCGGTTTTTTTTCAGGTTCCCGTAGCTGCAGCATCCCAGCATCCTCTCAGCTATGACAGATGATCCTCGGTTCTGATAAAATATCGACCCCGTTGAGCGTCGAAATTAATTGGAAGTTAACGCGAGGCGACGATGGGCATAATGGGAATGTGCCAAGGCTTCCCGGGATGCGTAGAACAGAAGCCAAGGCAAACAATGGCAGTTTTGAGGATTTCTCTTAAGTTTTTCACATTGATTTGGAAGGTCAGGCATAGTGTTTTGGGGAAATGGGAAATTGTTAGATGATGGCAAAGCCTTATAAGGTTAGAAGCTCAATACTTTGGAGGTTGAAAAACTACAAGAGATCAGGGAGGCCAGAAAACTTGAGGGACTTGAGAGACCTTTCTTAGGAAACACTTGGTTATATAAATATAAATTATGATACCCTGTAGGGATAATAATTCCTATAACTATAAAATAATAATGGGAAAACCTGTTGAGAGCCAGAAAATAAAAAAAATATTTGTAGAGACTTTGGGCAAGGAACTAAGATAGTTAAAAGTTTAAATGGCCTTGCAATTTACAAGAAAATTCTGTATAAATTGTGTGTAG
The DNA here is from genome assembly GCA_018904565.1 of Drosophila tsacasi. Classification (NCBI taxonomy): domain Eukaryota; kingdom Metazoa; phylum Arthropoda; class Insecta; order Diptera; family Drosophilidae; genus Drosophila; species Drosophila tsacasi. The sequence goes on from JAEIHY010015920.1 coordinate 7,049, forward strand.
TGAAGATAAATTGTGTGTATTTCAGCTTTAGTTATTTACGTGTGCTGGGTATCCCTCAGTCCGTAGACACCTTGATCCCCAGCCCCCAACGGAAGTATCGCCGAGGCAGCAGGAGAGTCACCCGTGGGGCATCGTTGGCGGTCAGAGGACCGCAGATACAGCAGGTTCGGCTTTCAGCTTTCAGCTTCGTATTCACATTCAGCTGCGGCGGCGGTCGCAAATTATCAACAAATTAGACTTTTCGTCCAAAGAGCCGACGAATTCGAGCTGCAACTTGGAGCCAGAGCCAGAGCCGGAGTTGGAGTTGGAGCCGGGTCATTTGGTTTGATTTGATTTCATTTGTTCGCATGTCTTGTTGTCATTTCTGCGGACCAAGGATGGGGGGGGGGAGGGGCTTTAGAGGGATTCCTCGGATCGGATCCTTTTCGGGCCAAGCCAAGCCAAGCCGATTTCTCATCGGAGCTACGTTTTATGGGACGCCGCTGGTAAAGTGATTTCTTCAACGCTTTGTTAGCGCACCGGATTGATGCGGCTGTCATTAGCCGATTTCGTTTTCGGCCTAAACGGGACCCAACAGTGAGAGAAAAATAGGGAGAAAAAGATAGGATATTAGTGAAGGATCTGAAATTTCAGGAGGAAATTTTGATTGAATTCTTGGACTGTTTTGGAATCAATCCCAGTTGGCTTTGACACAGTTGGTTGATACTTTGGCTCTATAAAGTTGGCTTTGATTTTATTGTTGAAAAAACATTTTCAATATAAATAAATATTGCTCGGCAGCGGATCTTAGCAAACTTCAACTTTCGGAGTGTGAAAACCAACAGAATCGGAATTCTAAAGAAAAGAAAGGACTGAGGTGAGGTCCTTATGAACTTTCTACTTTGAACATTTATTTATTTGCAAACACTTATCCCATTGGTGGTTTAATCATTCATTTTATTATTTACACATTTTCATTTTGTGCCAAAAACACTTTCTATGATTAAATTCTTGGAACTGTTTTGGAATCAATCCCAGTAGGCTTTGACACAGTTGGTTGATACATTTGGCTCTATAAAGTTGGCTTTGATTTTATTGTTGAAAAAATATTTTCAATATAAATTAATATTGCTCGGCAGCGGATCTTAGCAGACTTCAACTTTCGGAGTGTGAAAACCAACAGAATCGGAATTCTAAGGAAAAGAAAGGGCTGAGGTGAGTTCCTTATGAACTTTATACTTTGTACATTTATTTATTTACAAACACGTATCCCATTGGTGGTTTAATGATTCTTTTCCTATTTACACATTTTTATTTTGTGCTAAAAACACTTTCCATGCATTCTTTTCTCTATCTGTGGAGATCTGCCTCCCCCTGCCGTGTGCCATTATCACGATCTCTGTTTGCGAAATGCGTTTTTAACGTGCTTTTAATTGTGTGTTCCCCACCTCAGCCGTCTGCCCCTCCTCCTGCTCCCCTGCCTGCCTGCCCGGCCTCCTGCCTTGGCAAATTAAATCAAATTTGAACTAATTAACATAAATAAATTTACACAAATCCAATAGCAATATGGCTCGTTACAGGCCTTCACACTTTCCGCTTCACTGTGCGGCAGCCACCCCCTAGGAAGTCCTAGGAAGTCCTAGGAAGTCCTCGTCACCCACATCCCCCATCCAGCATTCCTCATCCCTCCCGCCGGCGCTGACATTTACAAGCGATATCTGTCAAACGGGACAAGTTGCATTTGCAAATAAATAGACGGGCACTCGTTCGAACGGAAACGGAAGCTGACGAGCCACGAAGCCCTGCCGCAAGGGGTTGCTTCGGGTGGGGCAGGGCTGGGAGGGAGGTAGGATGGTGTTAGCTTTGCTTCAACGCCTGCGCTTAAAGTTTTTAGGCGCTGGAAAATTAATTGACTCCCCAGCATAGTGGGGAGTGCCAAGGGATGTGATTCGTCCCGTGATTCTTTCAAATTATAAAAATATCGATTTTATCTCTAAAATCTTTTTAATACCCATTGAGTATATTTGAGATCTTCTTTACGCCATAAGAGGCCAAAAAGCCAGTGATGACAATTTTTTACTTCAAACCTTGATTAAAGAAAATTAAAATATTGAGACAAACATTTTGAAATATTTTCCAATTTTTGAAATGTTGAAAGTTAAAAAATATGTTAAATAAAGTAGCACAAATAAGTTTTCCGCATTGAAATTATTATTTGACTTAGTTATGTTTTTTTTTTAACATTCAAACAAAATCATTTAAAGATGTTAATCAATTTTTGCTTAAGGGTTAAAAATATATCAATAGATCTTGAGGGCGTAAAAAGCCAGTGATGGCAAAAGTAATATTCGCCATTAAAAACTATTATATATTGTTTAAAAATAAAATATAGATATAAACTTTGTTAAAAATGTTGCAAAATGTTGAAACATACGCCACATACACCATAAAAATGGTTAAAAATTTTAATTTCTATAAATTTTTAACTGAATATTCAGATTTATTAACGCAACATTAAAATTACTTTCCGAATTGAAATTAATGCTTTCTGGTTGAGTTAAAATTTTCTTCTTCAATTTGTCTTAAAATTAGTCAAAGAAATTAAGAAATTATTGTTTTATTATTCATTACGAAAAAAGGAGCCCACATTTTACAGTTAATAAATATATGCTTTCTCGTTAACCATCTTCGTTCGCTCTATTCCCTATTTCCTTTTTTTTACGCTTTTTTTTTAGCTTAATTAAATTAAGACTAGTAATTTTAGCATTCTTTAATTTGAAAAGCTTTTTTGTTGGGTTCAGTTTTTAACTCAAATTGGCAAAGCAAACAGTTACAACTTTGGGCGCTATTGCCTTTCCTCGGCCATTTGAATCCTGAAGCAGGATGTGCTTCGACATTGGGATTGTAATCCTGCTAAGCTGCGGTCGTCCATGCGGCGTATGCGCAATGTAACCAAGTCCGGCGTTGGGTTGGCCACTTCCCCTCACTGCCCTCACCGCCCGCTTGCCACATTTTGCCACTTGCCACCCTTAACCACTAATCCCCAAACCGCCGCAGCAAGGCCCCAAGAGCCACTGCCACCCATTGCGTTCTCAGTTGCCAGTTATTTACTGCTTTATTTGCGGTCTTGTCAAAGCAATCAACACAGTCAGAGCGTGTCCTTTTCCCGCCTCACCCTCGTACCCTTCATATCCCTCATCCCCTCATTACCTCCTTGGGCAACCCCAACCCCAACCCCAACCCCCAAACGGCAGAGGTGGTGGATTTTATTTACTTGTCTGGCGGCGAGTGAGCACCGTCCCGGCTGATTCGTTGGCTCCGGGTTTATTTGTAGAATGATTTTTCAATAATTTATGTATGACGTTGTCGACAACAAGGACAACGAACGGTATGGAACGGGGGTAGCAGCACTTGATTTAATGTGCGGGGTGTTACTTTCAACACCCTCCAATCAAAATAATAACAGAAACGGCAGAAACAGAGCACTATTGACTGGCGCGCTGTGACAATGCAATTATAAATGGTGACAAAATAATTTCCGCTGCGTGATTTTTATGACAGTTGTTCACCGTACGGGTAGCATTCTGCTCTGCTGAACACCGCCGAATTAAATCTGAATTAAATAGTTTAACTCCCGGACAGACGGATGGACGAATGGACGGATGGATGGGCAATATTTTCTTGACCGTCGCCGTCTCCGCTCATTTCAAATGCCATTTTAATGACCATAATTGGTTAGGATGTGGCCGAGGCATAATTTTAGTTCATCCGTTCCCTGGTTTCCTGTTCTGTCCAGTCCTGTCCTGTCCAGTGCTGTCCTGTCCAGTGCTGTCCTGTCCTTTTCCGTCCTGGTCCCATCCTGATCCCCTTCCTATGTGGGTGCTTCCCACAGTCGTCACTGGCAGAGTCAAGGCTGGCACGCCGGCCATATATGAAATCATAATTCCAGGGCAACGTCTCGCGATTTTATGAAAGCTTGTCATTTGTGGCACGCAATCGCATTGCATTATAATTGGAAATTGGAAATTGCCATGAAACGGCAAGCATACAAAAATCCGCGCACAAAATACAGAATAAGAGCGCTCCTGAAGGCTGAAAGCAGGAATGAAATATTAAAAGCCTCTCACATTCGTTGCTCTTTTGTGAACTCTATTAACTGCCATCGAATTGGGGCGCTTTCACGTTCTTGTGATTATTAAAAGGATACAAATATATGGGATTTTCTTGTGAGGAGATTGAGGATTTACTCGATCTCATTGCCAAAAAAGTTTTGTGAGTGATGAATAGAGGTTGTGGGATGGTCTTCATATGTATGATCGCAAGGACGAATTGAATTAATTGTTGTCACAGAGGAACAAGAGAGGAAGCTAACTTCGGGACGCCGAAGCTTGTATACCCTGGCAGCTGAGAAGAGCAAGAGAGGAAAAAGAAGAGAGTCAAAGAGAGAAAAAATATACAGAAAAGAGAGATAATAGAGAGAAAACTAGAAACAAAGCTAACTTCGGCACGCCGAAGTATATTTATGCAGCTTAGAAGAGCGAGAGAGAACGAGAAAAAAGAGAGCAAAAAGAGATACAAGTGAGAAAAAAAGAGAAAAAATTTTGATCTTTGCTTAGAAGAACGAGAGAGAACGAGAAAAAGGAGAGCAAAAAGAGATACAAGTGAGAAAAAAAAGAGAGATAAAAGAGCAAAAAGAGTGTACAAATACAGAAAAAAGAGAGCAAAAATTGAGAATAATGTTAGAAAAATAAGAACAAATTACAGAAAAAAGTTGGAATAATGAGAGAAAAGATTGAGAAAAATAAGACAAAAACAATCTCCTCGACCCGGCAACTGTCATTTCATTTCAGCGGATCCACGTGCGAGATATTCAGGGCCGCAGAAAGAAAATCGGGGCCCGGGGATAATCGAGTCCATACTCCTAAAAAAAAAAAATTTTTGGGCCCTCGTGGGCCCCTTTTGAAAACTTCGGGCCCAGGGGTAATCCCCCCGTCACCACCCCCCTCTCTGTGGGCCTGGAGATATGTAGGTGCAAAATTTTTAGGGCTATTTTAAGTACATTTTTATTGTTTAGTGTATCCTCAACCTAGTGCAGAAGCAGATGACTTCCCTTGGCATCACCTCTTTTAATTAAACTCTCGCATTAACAAGTTAATAACTTTGTTATACATAAATATATAAATATATATTTTAAAAACAAAAATATATGATCTTCAAGTGGCGTAGAGACACACTTAGACACATTGTCTATCCACAAACATGACTAGTGTTAGAAATTGAATTAGTATCCGAGGGGTTCAGTCTCCTCCTCAGCCACAGTTCACCAGTCTTTGGGCCATAAATCTAGGTGGCTTCCGGTGGTTCACACACTGAGAGCCCTGCTGCCCCGGGCTCTTTGCATTTCTAATGATTTCCTTTTTGGCGGGGAGTAGGCCGGCGATTTAAATTGCATTTCCTTTGCTCCTTCGGCCTGGCTGCATACTGGCGAGGGATTTTCCAGCCAGCAACCCCGTTGCACCCCTTCGGACAAGCAGACAGACAGACGGGGTACCACGGACTCGCCGGATTTTTCTTTTCCGCGCATTGTCATCATCTTTGTCCATTTGGCAGCCGTTGCTTTGATTTATGTGCACTTCACGCTCCGTCTCGCCCCCGTGGCCTCTGGCATTATCCTAGCCACGTGTGCGCACAAATTGATCCTTTATGAGCATTTTGCGGTTAATAATGCAGGGGCACGTGCCGGGGCCACCGTTAAGTGTAAATGATAAGCTCGGCCTTGAGTGGGCGGATGATGTGGGGGGCGCCGGCGACGGACCCCGAGCCGCGTTCCATGGGGTTAAATGTTAGTTTGTTTTTCCTAGCTCAATGGACGGATGAGGGGATTCCGTCTAACTCGGCGGAGTGCTTGACATGTGACACCTTTTGTCGACTTTGTGCCGTGTCCTGTTTTGTTAGAAGTTGTCATTTTTCGCTGCCACTGCTCTGGGTGTGTGTGTGATTTTAAAGCGCTTAATGGTCCTCTGTGTGTGTGTGTGTGTGTGGATAAATCCCGAATGACACTTCACACTTAATTTGCTCATAATGCCCAACGTAATCCGTTGACTGCCTTGGACCAGGAGCAACCCCTGCTAATATCCTGCCAATTACACTGACAATAACAATATTTTCCAGAGATTTCCACCACCACCTCTAACACTACGTACGGAAGGCTCGAAGGCTCGAAGAGAAGCCCTGCCCAATCACCACCGAACCGAAGAATTTCGACAAATTTTCACAAAAATCGGATCTTATCGGGAAACAAGCGACCCGCTCACACATATGCCTAATGTGACAAATTCATCGTCCTTGTTGTCCTTTTCAAGCCCACCGCTCGAGTTCTCATCTGATAAGCTGATAAGCGCAAATCCCCCGTCTGCCGCACTTTAATCTCCCCATCTCGAAGGACAAATTGCCGAGATCGCTGGCCGCCGATAGAAAATGGCAACAAATGTTTTAATTTATATTTCTTCTCCTCTATATATATTCCTGGTTAGAGGATTAGGCCGGGTCCAGGAACGCGGCCAGTTGTGAAAAGCGTTTGGCTTGCGATACGATCGCTTGAATATGAACCCAAGCTTGGGTATTGAAATTTGGATTTAATTTTTACCAAGGGATATGTATATAATATAAAGGGATATATATATATATATATTATTCCTAACCTTACCCCAACTTAAGGCATACATTGAGTCGGACAATTTGCATAACTATAGCAGCCAGCGGTGCATAAATCTTCTATATGCTTTCTATTTAACTTTTACTAAAGACTTCCGACACATTTCTGCGGCAGGCAATTTGCCAGGGGATTCCCTTAGTCCAGATCCCGCGGCTTCAGACTCTACTCGACCGCCCTGTCAACACCTACACACCAACAGGGCCAACAGTGTTGGCCAGTTAACTTGGCTTGGCCACCAAAGTATTCGAGTATTAACTTTTCTACATACCTCTGCTGGACACTTTCCTGGTTTCTTATCTAGGAAAAACTAGCCAGACGCTAAGTGGGGCAACTCTCCTTCTGAGCTTGGAGCAGTTCCAACTGTTGACGACGACGACGACGACGATGGCGTGCCTGGCCTCCATTTGGCCGGCAGCTCGCGGAGGTGGCCCTGGGTTCCACCTGCGCCTGTCTCTTTCCGTGTCTGAGTATGTGTCTGCGGTTCTGGAAGCCCTCGAGGCTTGTAACTTATCTAAATGAACACAATTATTGAATATAATCGCTGCCAAGGCAGAGGTGAGCGCGAAAGGAGCGAAAACAAACACAAGAAATTGCATGCCGCCTTTTAGGCGTTCCCAAAAGCACTGACAGTAATATATATAGTATGTACCCCATAACCCCCATAAACTAACCATAATTCGCTAATATTTTCATTGAACTAAAGGCAGTCAGTTTCTGCAAATTATCAAGCAAATATTTATTTAAGCCTAATTATCCCCACACGAGGGCGAGGGAGAGAGAGAGAGATGAGGCCAGGGCAAAAATCAAATAAAAAATTCAACTTTGCCGGCAATTAAGCGCAATTTCCGCTCGCCGTCAGTTGATTATTTGAAATGCATATCTATGTGTAGGGGCTAAATAATTGATGCGCGGCCTTTTGCAAAATGCTACAAATTATATATAGTATAGTGAGGGGGTGATGAGCAGGGATTGCAAGAATCGGTAGAATAGGGAGTATAGAGAGTAGCGCAAAAAAATTAAAATTAAGCAAAAAAATACATGCATACAGACAGCGCAAAATGAATTGAATTAAATATAGGTGGCAAAAAACAAGACACTTATTTATGCCACCGCCTCCCGCATGAAAGGTGGCATATGCCCCACGTCAGTGGGACGACAGGGAAATCAACAGAGAGCGGAAAAACAGGGAAATGGTAATGGTAATAAATGAAAATCATCAATAAAAACAAGAGTGCAAATTAAAGGCAAACAAAGTTGATGATGCCTGGCAAGTTTTAAGTTTTAATTTCATTTTCACTATTTGCTTAATGCACTTTTCCCCGAAAAAACCACCAGGCAGGTGGAAAATGCATGCAAGCTCTAATTTTTTCGTTGTTTTTTGAGGGAAATTTTGCGAATTGTGGGCGTTGTTCCGGTCCGCTCGTCCAGCCCCCGTTTTCGGTGAAGGGCCTCTGGCCTATAATTATCCTGAATACCCGGGCACTGGGCTGGACTGGTTTATATTTGGGTATCTATGAAGAGATTTCTGTATTTTTCTCTGCTAATAATACCCCTAAAAAGACCCCAGCAATTTTATAAAATTATCAAATAAATCCCTTGAAAAAATATCATCTCTTAAGGGTATATGAAAATTAAACCCAAACTTCGAGGCCTCAAAAAATAAAGAGATTTACAGCCTACCCCAAAAGTTAGACTGAAGGACCCACAGCAGAGCCACCCTGTGCCGTTGATTGGCTGCTTAAGCGAATTGCGGTGGATGATTCAACAGGATTCAACAGGATTCAGCAGGATTCTGAAGTGTTCAGCTGGATTCTGCTGGATGCTGTTGGATGCTGTTGGTCCACCCACAAAAATGTGCGGCTAATTGGATGTCTATATGCGAGGACGGATATGTGGCAGGTACTTTGACAGTCGGCGCCTGATTTCTATGCAAATTGATGTTACAGCACAGTAAGCAGGCAATATTTCTGCTTCATTTCGTAAATGCGTCCGGGGCTTCCCCTTCCTGCCC